>WTSP01020091.1:230271-290804 GCA_025331215.1 Actenoides lindsayi
GGAGAAGAGTGGCTCTTTTTTTTCTGCTTTTTTTTTTTTTTAATTATTATTTTTTTAATTTTATTTTTTATTTTTATTTTCTGTTTTTTTTTTTTTTTTTGTTACGCACGTCAGGGAAAGCCCTGCCTGTTAACACTGTAGAGGGGGATTCAGCCCTGCTGAATTCACTCCGGGTAGTTAAGAGACCCAGCTCTTAAACTCGGCTGGAACAGGTAGCGTTTCTCAAACCAGCATGTGCCTGCGGCGGTGGAGCGCCAAGTGGTCTGAGCGGGAAAAGCTGCGGTCACAGTCTGCACACTTGAAGGGCTTCACTCCCGTGTGCTTGCGGTAATGCCTCGTCAGTTCGTCAGAGCGCGCGAACTTCCAGGTGCAGCCTTCCCAGGTACATTTGTAGGGTTTTTCTCCTGGGAGAGACAAAAGAAAGAGGGGAGGGGAGAAGAAAGAAAAAAAAAACAACCCACAAAACCGAAGAAACAACAGGTGGTGACTTTCCCCTTGTTGCTCTTAATCCCCGCAACCCCCTCTGCACGCTTCCCATCAACACCCACTGCCTAGGGGTTGCTTTAGGCCAAATTACACAATTACAAGGTACCAAATCTGCTGAATATAAGGAAAGGGGCCTGAGATTTATCATTCCTGTGGCATTCACATGACTAAGAAAATCAACAGGATTAAGGCAACAATATAGATCCTACCTTGCAGGGGTGATGCGGGGATTAACATCAGGACAAAGCGCTGTGTAATTATTCTCATGATTACCATACAAGTTTGCTACCCTCATCTTGTCAGGATACACTTTCTCCCAAAATGGCCAGATTACCCTGTATTTCAGCAATTTATCACAGGCTGCCATGGATTTCCAATTATTTTACTGAAGTTTATGAAGGTTTCTAATTATGTGTGTAAACAACACTGCAGGACATTTCTTAGCAAGCTGGCAAAAAAGAATGACAGTTTCCCAATTAAACATAAAACTTCAATCTGCAGAATGTCTTCTTTATTATTGCACTTACTTTCAGTAAAATTCATTTTGCATGTAAGCCGTTACCAGGAACGTGGAAATGTGTACAATTTTTAAATGTACTCAGCCTTGGGACTTGCACAACGTGGTTGATAAATACCCATTTACTTCAATGAGATCAGACTTGGGCTAAGTGTAGATTTCTGGAAAATCCTACCCTCTGCTTTATATTTTAAGGTAAGCATGACCCATGTTCTGTGTCATATCACATCAGAAGGGGAGATTAATACAGCAAAACTGCATTTTGTGCTTTCACAAAGCAAACTGTTATAAAATCCCATTTTTGCCCTGTTTGTGGGCTATACTTACTTGTAATTTCTATCACCAGCCCGCAATGTCTACGTGTTAAATGCTCTTGGCAGTTACCTTGATCCCATAGCCAAGCATGCACCAAAACTGAGGAAGGGAAACTGTGTGATGTCTGTATGCATCTTCCTTGGGTGTGTTAAAAATGATTTTTTACCTCCCCTTCTGCAACTAGCTTATCACAACCAGGACAAACAAAAAGCATCTCTGCAACAAGCGTTTCCTTCACCAGGAACAACGATTCCTCAGTTATTTATTATCTCATATGAATCACGAGCAGCTTGCAGAAAACTATTTCGCTTGCATGAACCAGTGATGCAACACTTGCTTTGTCGTAGGCAGAACCTCCCTCCATGCGTCTCTTCGAAAGTCAATAAATGCTCTGCTGAGAGCCTTTCATTTCAAAAGAAAATCTCCAAGTAAGAAAATCATCGCAAAGTTCAAACAGCCCTGGAAAGTCCAGCTGAAATGGCCACAGGTTCCCCTGCAAGGAAATCCAATGCTGTACAGACCTGTCAGCAGGGTTGTCAGCAACATTTGCGCTCCTTGGGTTGGTATCTTCTGTGCACCATCTGGGCTGTGCTTCAGTTTTGATGTCTGATGGGGGTGGGAAACAGTTGCTGCGAGAACCCAGCAGTCCAGGCTCTGAGGTGACCACAGCCCATAGCTGCACCAGCAGCAACTTAGCCTAGTTAATTCTGTAGTCCTCAGCCAAGCACAAAGCACCAAATAGTGTTCATTGCCCCTGGGTGGCCACAGCATTCAGTGCCTGGAATCTGGCAGCTGCTGTGAGCTGGACAAGCATGAGCTACAGGGCAGATGGAGGGTTGCATACTCTTGCCAATGACACAGTGCTACAAAATGTGCTCAGATTCACCACTGAACTGTCTTACATACATATCCTTGCCACAAACAGTTGTTGTAGAACACCGTACAAATATAGCTGTACTCCCATCCAACTTGGCAGGTCTATCCTAATGGTCTCATCACACACCATCAACAGTTTCCAAGTCGAGTATTTGCCCCGTCCATCCTCAAAATACTTTTAAACTCTCTTTTTGTTTAGAATCTGGATACTGCCCTGATTGGTTTCTTTGATCACAGAAACTTCCAGAGCAAAGCATGGGGATTTTTCTTGAGCTTCAGATTCTTATTTAAAAAATCCAAAGTTCTATGTCTCTCCTACCATGAGATCCTTCCTCTGCAATAGTCTCTATGATACACAAAGTCCCAGATCTTCTTTCCCTTGGTAGAAGACAAATGGAAAAACCGATGCAGGAAAAGATGGTTGGTGAAAGAGAAGTACCAGAAATTGTTTGTCCGTTAAAACAGTATCACTCTGGGTAATAAACGAAGGTCAGCTGATGGAAGGACATGAGTGCAGATCCCTTGGCTGGAGTACCCAGGTGTTGCTTCCAACCTCCCTCCTCAATAAGTCCTGTTTACCCAGTCCCTGCAGAGCTATGAGAAAGAGACAGGACTAACCACATTCCTCTCAAGCTATTTACACCACTGAAGGAAAATGACTCTTACAAGCTCAACCTAAGAAGACCGTATATTATTTTCAGTTGATATATGCGTACAGCATAAGAAGAAAAAAATCCCAGCAAAGTAGCATAACTCTGAAGACATTCACTCACGTGCACCTTAAAAAAGCCACTATAAATAAAAATGGGAAAGATAATTTTTCAGTATGATTAATCACCATTTTACACAAACCTGATTTTTAGGGGAAGAATAATACTACTACTTTTCTGTTAAACACCTACATTGTTCATGGATGGACAGGTGCCAGAAAAAAGAAAGTTCTTCACAAGGCAATACTATACTAACTCTTAACCTTTTGTTTGGTAACATCGCAGACATGAAGACTGACCACTGAGCTTGTAAAAAAAACAGAAAATGCAGGAGTTCGAAGGATGGAAAAAGGACAATCAGAAGCAGACTTTCTAGAGTATGAGAAGCTGGTGTCAAATAGCAGACACAAGCTTCAGCTGATGAGCTTGAGCACTCATAGCTGAAATTCTCAGTACAATCAACAGAGAGAAGCTGGACTTCAGCAGGGCAACCCAGAAAGCAGTGAGAAGGTGGATAAAACTAGTTTGTTAATGTTAAGAAACAAGCTCCAGTGCTTCTATCTGTGTATGTATGTATGCATCTATCTATCTATCTATCTATCTATCTATCTATCTATCTATCTATCTATCTACCAATTGATCAATCAATCTCCATTTCAAGACTGGACTGAAGTGAAGTCAAATACTCAACCATTTTGGCTCAGACACTTCTGCCTCTGTGCGAGCACTTGAGCTTAAGTGTGGGCACTTTGAACACTTGGGTTCAAAGCGTGGGCATGTTTTGGCTCCTTTGGTGGCTAAGCAGCCACTAAAGCAAGGGTGCAGAATTACTGTCACGCACCCAGACACTCAAATTGTCATTCAGCTCTAAGGAGCAAAGGCAGGTGGTGTGGGCCTTACCCAGGGTAGTGGAAACGGAGGAATGAAGAAGACAAGACAGTGAACAGTTTTTGGCAAATGGTAGTAAAGAGAGATGCAAAAAGAGACTAAGAACCTGCAGCGATTAACACGAGGAGAAGAAGAAAACGGGAAGATAAAACCCTGTTACTCTGTTCAATCTTCTGAATCTCTTAAGTTTTAGACTTAAAGACGCTACGCAGTTTAAACTGTCTGAGCTGTGAACATTTTCATGGGAGCTGACTCTCTATTTTTGCATCCGTCTTTGAAAGCTCTACTGTTTTGACCTGAAACCTGACCAAAAAAAAATCCCGAAACACAGTTTAATTGTATTCTGATGCTATTCTGCAGCCTTGTCCTGCAATACATGGATAGTGAACAGTATGCCACAACAGGTATTTGCATGGATCAAGTGGGACCCTGGAGCATGAAAACCTTCTTCTAGACAGCTCCCTGTAGAAAACGAGTATTTTCTATTGTTTGGGGAAGCTAATGATGAAGTTTTAAGGTATATGACTAAATGCCCCAAATAGAACTAGTCATTTTTTTATCTTCTATTAACAAAACATCTATTTCAAAGAGACCTCCAAAACATTGCCTTTTGTTGTTCAGATGCCACAATCCAAATTAGTTTACTTTTACCGTATTATTTTTCCTATTCTACCATGACTCCTCTCATTTAAGCACTTAAGAACACAGTTACAACAGTTACTCATTAAATCTCCCTTAACTCAAGCAAATAGTGAATTAATAATGCTGAATAATAACCACTGTTCAGACATTCCTACCAAAATTTTCCTCCCTACCTGCAGCTCAACATCTGTCTTTCCCTGTTTTTATTCATGTACTCTAACATCCGGGAGATCATTCACCCAAGGAGAGAAATCTCTCAAATTTTTATTTTACAACCTGATGACATTCACATAATCCTTAAAGAATCCCAGCCCTATGTAGGTATCAGCAGGAGACCATGTCATATAACAGATGAAGGGACCAGGGTCTGTTCTACCTCGGGCAGAATTTCCCACATGGTACGTTCCTCAGCAGTTATCCTTTGCCCATCAACTAGCTGGTATCAAGGTATTTGATGTCAGATGCTTCAAAGACAGGCACTACAAAACCACCATGTAAATAATTATGAGTTATTCTGCCAGTGGGAAAACTGCTCTGGAGCTCCAGGAAACAGCCGGGCTCATGTTCTTTGGGCAAGGAACTTTATTTATTGCAATTGCAAATGCCCTGTGTACTCCCTGCTCACTTGCAGTTCCTTTCATTTGTGTATTGCCTCAGCTTCATTCATTCATCAGTTTAGCAGGCTCTTGGCAGTCATGTCATCAAGTAACGATGAGGTAACGCCATCTACTACCAGAACAGAAAAACATCCCGGTGATCAAGTTCTAAACTGATTTCCAAGTTCTATACTGCTTGCTTTCTCTGGCATAAATTCACCTCTCTCTCCGGTATTATAGGTGAGTGCCATATTCCTTTATTTTTGTGTCGTCTTGAGACATTCCCATCCATCCCATTTTTCTGCACATGGAATTGTCACCATGGTTCTGAGTTACTACATCACCTCTCTGTAGCCCCTTCCTGTAATGGTACTCAGCATTTTGAAATACTGCTAACACTTTTATTCCAAATAAGAGTCAACTAGAAAATAAACATAAGGGACTATTCAGCGGTACAGGCTTAGGCATCTAGTCTGATTTTTCTGTGTTTAAGCTTTCCGCACCCTGTGAAAGAACCACATGCTGGAATTCCACTTTTGAGAAGGACAAAGTTAGACAAGCACTTGGAAATGAAACTTGGTTTATGGGTTTGTGTAGCGTTTCCAGACTGGGAGAAAGGAAGCATGGGGAGATGCCATGCCTCACTTCGTTGACAAAATACAACGGGTTTGAGTCAAACTTGCACAGTTTACCAGGTGCACCTGCCCATCCCCGCTATCTGCAGCCACATCTTTATACACTGAATTTCTACTGCCATTACTCTTGAAGGTGTATTCCCCCCACATAAAACCAGTGAAGTCCCAAGGATTTAGCCTGTAAGAAGTCGAAAGAAAACAAATAATCCAGCAAGCATGCCTCCGCCAAATGTTTGATGATGTTAAATTTTCTAGTCAAAATCAACAGCTTTGCAGAGTTGAGGACATTTGGTGATTCCTGCTCTGGCATCTGCTACAGGATATTATGCAATATATATAAGGTATAGTATCTGTGTCAGCTGGTTTCAACTCCCACGTAAACACCAGAATTGTTCTGAAACATATGGGATAGTCACACTGCACCTACACTGATAGGACTCTGGAAGGGGAAATCATAAATTAAAACCCACAAATGACAGCTAGCTAATTAGACTGTGCATTTCTACTAAAAATAATGAATTTCAGGCAGAAAAGAATATTTTTACAGCAAAAACACTACCTGATAATTAGCATTCTCAGGCTCTCCCAGAGGAAGAGGGCAGCTTAGCTTTTAGGCAAGGGAAAGGGAAGAAAGACAACACTTACATTTTCTGCGATATTTTTATTAGTATAATTTTTTAATGAAAAAACATCAAAGCACTTATAAAGCACTTTCCAACTCCAAAGTGCTTTATAAAGCTTTTTAAAAAAATGTAATCCTTCCTAAAAGTCAGTCTTTGTAATAGCCCTGTGTAACAAACGTCGTGTTCATTCTGCAGGTAGGAAAACCAACACAGCAAGTGTCAGCTACCTTCCCAAAAGGGCCGAGAAAGTGAACATCAACGCTACGACTCAGGGATTAGAAACACCTTACTTTCTGTAATGAAACTGCTAGGTCTCAAGTTTCATCCCTTTAGAAGTCTGCAATATTTTCAATCACTTTGATGTAAAAATTCAACTCCATGATTTAGATGTCTCTCTAAAGGTCATTTGGGATCTGTTTCCAAGCTACTGACTCACTCTATCTCTTTGGTGAACATGATGAATTTGACTTCTGTGTTTCAGTATTGTCAAAATATGCAAATAAAATATCAGTCTGGGAAGAGATTAAAGTTTTGTATCAATTGAGCAAGTCTGGGAAAACAATTTATGTGAACAAAACAAGAACGTACTGTGCTGCTTGTGACACGTCTTGAAATTCAGGTTTTTGCCTGACTTAGGCAAAGCACGGGGACATGGTTTCTTCATGTGAAAACTGGGAACAAACCAATTTCTTCAATTCAAAAATACAGTAACCACCTCCACTCTAAAACAGGAGACAGTTTTAGCAGCTCTTGAACTGGTTATTTACAAGCTCCACTTCTGACAATTCAGGCCTGAGTCCTTTTCCCACATCACAACATACAACTACCCTTCCATTTCTGCACTGCTGAGCTTGGGTCCCATTTGCCACTCTGGCCCTTCATCCCACTGCCTCTGCAAGAGCAGTACTAGTTCACCTCTTTTCTTCTCCTGCCATTGTCCCACATGCCCCTCTAGGTTGTGCTGCTTCAGTTTGCCACTGTTTTAATAAAAATCTCAGAAAAAAAATCATTTGAGACCAGACTCATAAAATTGAACTCTCTGTAATTTAAGGAGGTGAATCTATTCCACTGGTCTCAGACCTGTTCTGTCACCACACTCACAGGAGAGAAACGAAGATGGAAAATCACTAAACTGCTCTTGCACATTTAATTTTTTGGGGTCCTGCAAAGAGACTTTGTCTCACAAAGGGACATACCTAGTACCACGCGAGCTACAAATGAATTAATGCTCTGGAACAAGGATGAGTTACATACACTGTCAAGGCCATTGCTGATATACAACAATAAATTTTAATTCTGGCAAAACCAGAAAAAAAATAATTCTTTGAAATGTGAAAGGTCTCTTCCTGTACACCTGAATCCAGAAGCCAGACCAAATCCCAACAGCAGATGACAAATAGCATTTTATTACCCTTCCTGATAATTTTTTTCTGCATGATACAGTACACGTATAAAAGCGTGTATATATATATATATGGTGAATATATTAAGTATATGCTAAGTATGTATACATACACCTAACATATATATTTTATATATATATATGCAGTCAAAGATGGCATGAAATTTCCTGCTCTCCCCCAGCCACAGCAAATGTACAGGAGTATCAATTTTCCAGTGCTGTGGGGAAGGCTGAGTTTCCTGCTTTCCACAGAATCACAGAATGGTAGGGGTTGGAAGGGACCTCTGAAGATCATCGAGTCCAACTTCCCTGCAACAGCAGGACAAAACTAGAGCAGATCATGCAGAAATGCATCCAGACAGCTCTTGAAAGTCTACAAAGAAGGCTTTTGTGTCAATCTTCACTCACAGAGGTATCTGGGAAAGGTGGTGCAACAGATCCATACTTTCATCAGCAACCACTTACAGGGAGGGTGCCAGCAGACCTGCGCACTAATTCTCTTTAACTGAGGCGCTGCAGGCCTGTCTTTAGTCTGGCCTCCTCAAATAGAACACCTTTCCTTCACTGTGGTCCATAACTGCAAGGGACAGCCCGAACAAGTGACAATTCCCTTTCCACCTGACTACGATTCTGATACCATCACTCCTCCGGGATGCTCTAGGGAATGCTCCACCATGTTCATCAAGAGCAGTACTGATGTTTCTCAGCGTGTAAGTTAGACCTTCCACTACCTCTAAAAAAACAAACAATCAAAACAACAAAAAGGTTCCAAGGGACAAGCTTTGTCTCAGTTTTGCCAAACTGATGAATTGATGTTTGCATTGTGCTAGAAGTGATGCTCAAGCAGAAGCTGGGATGATGACATGCTGGGCTGTCTGCAGAAACACAGCATTAAAAAACCCACCTCCCATTTAAGTAAATGAGTTGTGAATGAAATTACACTTCCCAAACGAAGATATACCAATTTCTACCACCCTAAAAAGCAGAATAAATATGCATGATACAAAAAAAAATATTAACTGACAAAAAACACACATGACAAGGGAAAGGATTGTTAAGGTGACCACCACTTTCACATCCTAGGTGGAGAAAACAGTGAAGTGCAGAAAACAACCCCTTGTCCTACAGAGGTGGCACCTGATCTTTTTCCTTTCCCACAAAAGAGAAGTTTTTGTAAAATTTCCCCAGCTTTCTACCTACTTACTTGCAAAAAGTGAAGACTGAAAACCCTAGCTTTCAGGCTCTACCTCTTGTTTCCTTTCAGCCATGGAAAAAAGAAAGCAGAAAAAAAAAGAAAACCTGAATAAAACATCAAAACAAAGGCTTTTGCAAAGCTTACTTGCAGTTTTGAGCCTGCTCCATTCTCAAAGACTTCCTTCCAATCGAAGGCTGCCCTGAAAAGGACAGGGTGGGCACGAGCAACTCCAGACGCACTTCCCAACAGACATGGGGTATCACCAGTAATGGGCACTGCAGCAGCAAGCTGCTATCCTGTTCCCTCTGTCGGGGATTGAGGGGGCTGCAAGAGTTAACGTCCTTTAAAACCCTGTACTGTGTATTTACTCCTCCAGGTCTGGGTGCAACATCTGGGAAAGAATTTTGGAGGGAAGGGGAGGAGAGAGGTCTTTCTCGCCTTCATGCCACTGCAGGACTACACATGGTAGACCACAATCATGCTTTGAGACCTTAGATGAACTGCAGCTCTTTGGAGGTAGAATATTAAGTACTAAATGGTTTGCTTAGAGAAAATTTGATTCTGCATAATGAAATTATCACTATTCCCTTGTGCCACACACAGACAAAACACATATGCACCCCGTATTTACAAAGTCAAGGGGCACTGCTGCAAATATTTTTCATAACCTAGAGACTGAAAGCAATCACAGAGGCAATTAGACTCACTTTCCCATCAAAGTGCCTTGGAATAACCACACGGGCACTCTTCCATATCGGCACAACATCAGACCTACAATGCAGAGGCACGACTCCCCGTGTGCAAGGTGAATTCAGAGCTCACAAAATGCGCCAGAAATGAAATCATTTAACTTTCCACAGAGCAGCTATTGGAAGAGAACGGGATGTACAAGCTCCTTGTGGTATGGACACCTGCCCGTAAGTAGCTGGACTCAGACAATTATCTCACCACATCCAGAGGTTCCCATTTCTGACCGTCAAGGCTGTGGTGGCACTGGTGAGCCTGCCTCTATATGCTTGTACATGCCTCACCAGCAGCCATCTGCTTGTAAATACATTTCTGTCTTGAAATGTGAGCCTAGTCAGATAGATGGGAATAGGCTCAGACTTCAGTTGAGGCTTCAGCAGCCCCATTTGTTAAATAATCTGTTTATCTTCTAAACAGAAACTGCAAGAAGAAAGGGCAGAAAAGCTAAAAGTGAAAACTTCCATGAAATATACTGTTTTCCACATTGGAAAGCTCTACTGTTTATTGAAACTGGCAGTAAATTTTAAACACTACAAGAAAGTATTTCTTAAAAAATAAAAGCATCACCCAATACAAATAGAGCCTCCTATTTTACTTAAAGCAAATTAATTTTTAAATTGGCTTTGTTTACTTAAATTCCCAGTTTCTGGAACAGTATGTGAACCTGATGTTGCAGCTTTTTTCACCCCACAGATTTAGGTGGAGGAGGGAGAGCTCTGGGATAAGGACCTAAGGAGCATGTAGGACAGGAGGAAGAAAAGCTGGGCTTTTGAAGAGCAAGTCTGGAGGGTAGGTGACAAAGTGGTGTTAATTTTAAAGTAGGCCAAATCTCTCTACAGTTCAAGTCAAACCCAGAAGGATTATTTAAAAAATGTTGCTTCCTTCCAATATTTACCTAAAGAAGGGATTACAAACCTGTAAATATCTCTCTGGAACTTATAGCTAGCAAAAAGGTATTAAACAGGGCTTAAGAAAACAACAGGTAATGAATGGAGTTTTAAAACCTACAGTGCAAAAATAACCTTTTTGGTGCCTCTGACTTCTTAAGTCCTCTCTGAAATCGCTCAAAGGAAAATGTGAACAAAGACTAATGACAGGGGCCCTTTCATATTAAAATAATATATGGAGCAACAGTGAGTGAGAGGAATGCAATGTTTGAAAAAGCACAGACTAAATAAAACACCCATGTACTCACTAGCTCTCTCTCTTCTAGGGTGGTGTTTCAACCCAGCTATAAAGGACCATCTCGGGGAGGAAATGCTGTCATTTTCTCAGGTACAAAAACCATACTTCTGAGACCTTTACTGTCTCCACGTATCACCACTGAAGACCCCCTGACAATGATAAATAGGCTTTGTTACATCTGTGGCAAAGGTATTTGCTCTCATCTCTCAGGAATGATACAGGCGTTGATCAAGCACAAAGCACCAAACAGTAAAAAATTCATCTGGCCTGGGGGCTATATTCAGCCTGCCTCTGGAAGGGCTCAACTAAGCAGCCCTATCTTCTGAAGCAGCAGCAGCACTGGGAAGAGTGATTCTCACTCCTGCTGGTGTGATTGAGGCTCACGGATGAAAAGCTGCAGTTGCAGCCCAGTGTCTGAGCCCCACAGAAGGTGCTCTGGTTACAGCCCTTGCCTTCCTCCACCCCTCCGAGGCAGGAGCAAAGCCACAGCTATGGGGCTATACGATGCCCTACAGTCATGGTATAAATCCATTCCCACTTAACACAAACTGGAAAGTCACAGGCTTTTACTGCCACTGGCACCAGAAAACCAGTCTGCCACGTTCCTCCAGAAACGTCTAACTACTGACTGAAATAAGGCTGCACAGAAGTAGAGGATGCTGATTACTCCTACAAGAAAAGAAAATCCTACAGAGGTGAGAGATAGGGAGCAATCTCTTCTGTATCAGATGTTGTCAAATTACGTCCCACATAACCTTAAAGCAGGCACCTTTCTTTATTGACTTCTTCAGGATGATTCACACAACGTTGTAAACATCTTGGGCTTCTCCATATGGTAAGAGGGTAGCCACAATGAGCTAGAACTGAAGTTCATTAGCTGTGAGCAACTTTAGATATGAAATCCAAGACAAATCAAATTTCCCTTTAAATGAGTACGTAGTTGGTTAAATTTCTCAGGTCATGCCACACTAGGCACTGCTTTGGGACACGTTCACACCATCCAGTGTACTCTGCATACTTAGAAAAGAAGAGCTTTAAATCCCCTCCACATGTACCAGCCATCATAGATGTTTCAAGGTTCTGTGTTCTTTACCAGGGCCCCTAACAGACAGCATAATTTGCCTCTTCGATTTACATAACGTGCCTCAAATTTACATGCTCTCTCTATTTAAGAGGAGCCAGATGATGTCTATGAAAACTGGACCATGACATGCAAATGGGCCTCAGGTTAAAACAGAATACTGCATGCTAAGATTTGCAGACTAAGTAGCCCGT
This sequence comes from Actenoides lindsayi, assembly GCA_025331215.1. Classification (NCBI taxonomy): domain Eukaryota; kingdom Metazoa; phylum Chordata; class Aves; order Coraciiformes; family Alcedinidae; genus Actenoides; species Actenoides lindsayi. Next base: position 242,364 of record WTSP01020091.1, read on the forward strand.
GGATGAAAAGTGAAAGTACCTTTTAGACATGTGGTCAGCCAGTGTGTCAGTTTGTCCATGACCAGTTGCAACACCACACGTATGCTGTGGGACACTGCCCATAGTCAACAGCCACTGCCCTGCAGTGACTCTGCTGGTAGCCAGAACTTGCCATCTTTTGATAATCATGCTTTCCCTTCTTTAACAAGGCAACTGTAATCAGTATGAATAAAAATGGGTTTGGATGTTTTTCGTATAATCACTGTCATCTATCCAAAAAGCGTTTTCACTTTCTAATGCCTCCTTTGCACCGTTACAGCAACTAGCCCATAAAGGTCCTAGATGTTTGTTCTCGTTTTCCCTCTTCTCTCTCCCTAACACAGATCCCCCTGTCCTCTCATCTTTCCATACACACACTTTATCCACAACTATTACATTGGTTGAGGCTATAATGAAATTAATTATTTCACTGGAGACTTTACTGCCTTGCATTTGACCGGGTAAATGGTGTGACCATAAGGCTCTGTGCTGCTGCCTTCACCATATCTAGCTTACAAGCCTATTTTCACTATAGCAACAGAGGACTGAAAAATAATGACAAGTCAACTGAAATTTTAAAGGGAAATTGCAAACATCTCTAACTACTTTGCAGCTCTCCATTGACACTTCAGAAACATACAGCCAACTAGAGAGGAGGTCAAGGTGTATGTCCTCGATTTTATGGCATGAAAATAACTGCCACTTTTTGCCAAAAGAATGAATTTGATGCATTTCACAGATCTCTGATTTCCAGTTTCACCAACTTCACAGATAGTTATTGAAGTCTCATCTTTATAACCCATATCAGCTTCTCCACAGAAGGCATGATGTGACTCTTTGTTTTACATAAAACATATCAGATTTTCATCAACTTTCTTCAGAGTGAATAGAGTCTGTACATCTTTCACAAACCAGGGGTAGTAGAAAAGGAAAGAGCAATTCATTAAATTTAAGTATTTTTAGAATGAAATTTTGATGGGAGGGGGGGATGCGGGGAACCACAGTGGAAGGAACCAGTGTTACTTACTCTGCAATGCTCAGCTGTCCTACTGGAAGTGTCAAAGGCAACTTTAGTACCACTTAAAATTTTAGGCCTGAAATAGCCATCACATGTCATAAAACAATGCTACGGTTGTTTCCCTCTCCATCTCCAAAGTAAAAGGAGGTGAAGCCCCACCAGAGCTCCATGGGCACAGACCTCAAGAGAAGCAGCAGATACAGCTCTCACCATTCCTGGGGCTGACACCAGCACCTACGCCAAGCCCAACACAGACATACTCAGTCAGGGAATGCAACCCAGGGCTGCTGTTTTTCCCATTTTTAGAGATTACTCATTTGTAGAGTCACACATTAGTAATTTTCTTTGAGTTCACTGAAGCAGAAACTAATTCAACGCAACTCCGGTGAGCCAATTTCTCACAGTTTCTCCTCGCGGAAAGAGTTGATAAACCTGAGCTGCGAGATTGCCTGCGAGCCCCAAAGGCTCTCCCTCACACCCGATACCTCCCGATAGCTTTATCTGACAATTTGGCAAATCAACAAGAAGAAGCTGATAGTAGAAAGAGAAATTTAATATCAGTGCTGGTGATTTATGAAATGCTCTATGTCAGGTTTCACATGCAGTTTTTCTGCAAGCAAAGGGAGAGACGATACCTAATTCAAGCTCGCCCCCCAGTGGACTCCATGCCCACACCAGTACACTAAGTTTTGAGGACAATCGTGAGAAGCATTGAGGAGCAAGAAGACAGCATGCCTAAAAAAATCCTAGGAGTTGCTCGAAGAGAATTAAGTGCAACTCTGTTGCTGTCTAGAGTATTTTGTTTCTGTTTTTTAATGAAGCTTATAAGAAGCGTATCTTCCAACCACCAAAGTTGTTCATCTTGTCAAAATACCCCATTGCTTTTCCTCCTGTATCCAAATGACTGTGGAAGTTTTAGTGGCTATGCATATACAGTAAATGTAAAAAAAAGAAGGAAAGAAGTTCTCAAACACATCGTGCTTAGGTAAACAACTGTCAGCAAGATCAGCCTGGCTAGGGAAAAAAACCCAAAACAATAGAAAAGTCCAGATTATGCAACGTTGAGTTTCTGTGATCATCTCTCAGAGTTTCCTACTGAAACTTGCTCACCCTTGTGTGCATAGCTGTCATACTTCAATTATACTTATCCAAAACTGCACTAATTACTGTGGGTCATACGTGAATAATTAACTTCTTTTGCCTGAAGCAAGAATAAAGGCCAAGATAAAAAAAATAAAGTGACATCAACATACAGAGTACGCTCACAGTCAATGCTACATCCAAGTCTGATATACAAACTTCTTACCAAGACCTGAAAAGTGTTCTGCAAAACACATTTAATTTTAACAGCATGATACAGATTTTCTCACTGGATCCACTGGCTGGATTCAGCGCTCACCTTCTCTCTGGACTACACTTCTTACGTTGCAGCAAGCATGAACACATGACAATACCAAGCAGTTAACAACTGATCTTTTAATGAAGGTTTTTGAAATTCTTTTCTCCCTGAAGGAATAAACCGACATCCAACATGACTGAAACATCTTTCAAGCAGCTGCCTTTTAGAGTGGGGATTCATCTCAGTCAGCTGAGAGCCCAGTAGGTATCTGGGCTTCTGCTGTATTCAGCGGTGAAAGAGAAGGACCTTCGTAAGCCAATCCCTGGGTCTACCTGAAGAGGGAATAATGTGCCCCAGAGGTGCCAATCCCTCTTCTCTGACTACCCAGAGATCCCAGACAGATAGCATAGCCTAGACACCCAGCTGCCAGGGAACCAAGGCTGGGGAGATGGATCTTATGATTACAGCAGGTACAGAAACTCTCTTCGTGCTGCTGAAGAGTTAGAGCTGCAAAAGCTGTAATTACCAACACCATTTCAAGCCTTCAGTGTTTAGTTTTGAGCACCCTAAGTGCACAGCTTGAGATTCAGTGGTGCAGACTATCTAACACTGATTTGGGTTACCCACAAGTGCTGGTCTGCCATGAGATCACTAATGAATGACAGACGCATGACAAATGTGATTCTCAGTGTTTTAAAACACCATGGCAGAGAAAAACCTCCTGTATTTCTGGGTTAACTTGGGTGTGACGTTACTGACGTTGTTCACATCTAGTTTTTTTTAACTCAGCTCCTTCCACGATGCCTGCTTATACTCCTGGGCTGGTTGCCAGTCTTGCAAGCTAGAAAGGAGTGACCTCCCTGTGGTATAAGCATGTAAGTGGTATTTTTGGTCCAAACCAAACAGTCTACTGTTTTCATGCCTCTGCTGGTCTCTCTGCCTTCTAATCTGCTATAGCCATATAATGCTCAAAGGGTGATACAGGCAAGAACAGGGCCACAACTTAAAAATCAGTGCAGGGAAAAGGAAAGGGATAGAGTAAGGTTAGATTGAGATAAAAGAAGTGAAACAAGAATGACAGAGAACAAGGTTAAAGGGTAAGGGTATATAAAATATATTGGAAGGGTAGGAATGAAAGACCACATTGAAGACAGGGAAGAATAGGGAAGAGGAAAAAAGAATTAAAACATGATAAACCAAGAGAGAGGAGAAGGCACAAGCATTAATGGGAAGATAGGAATAAACTTGCCTAATTGGCCTGCAGGGAAATGTCATGAAATTTCCAGATCACCAGAACATTTCTGCTGTTTAAGGAAGGGACTCTTACCTTACAGAAATTGGTTTAGTAGGGGGTATTAGGATGGAGCCTTGTTCAGTATTCCTCTCAACAAAAGTCCTACCAACCAAAAGACATATTGGAAAGAGTGATGGAGACATGGCCTCATTTAAAACGGAGAAGCCATCACTTAATTTTTAAAAAATAATATCTCATACTCTAATTTAGAGTACATCACACCACAAAAAGTGCCAGCAGATTCTCAGCAAAGAACATTGTGCTACATGCTGGATAAACACCATCTTTTCTCCAAGGAATTACAAGAACACTGAAGTACATTACCAGCAGAGAGATCAATAAATTTAATTTAAGCAAATCAGCAGGAGAGTAAAGAACAGCACTGAAACTCAGTGTCCTGTCCATAGATGGCCTTTCTAGCCACCCAAGTGATTCCCTTTTAAATTGTTCTTGATGACTTCAAATTGCTGCTCCTGAGTTTATCCACAATAGAATTACAACTACACATCACTGCTTCAGCTACCCTTACATGCCTGTCACGTAGACTAGTGACTAGCCCATAAAGCTAATAAGGACACCAGTTATTGATTAAGTGCTAAGTATTATCATCGCTGAATGGGACACAGCTCATCTAGGCACTTCTCTCGTACCTCTCTTGTAGGGACCTAGTGCAACCTGTTCTCATGAAGTGACCGATTTTCTCTGCGGTATGTGGTAGGCAGGCGTCTTTTTCTCCAGAAAGAAATACTGAGGTCCTGAGTTTACACTTCAATTGAACTGAAGGCATTTAGTGACAACTAGCATTCAAAGGCTAGAGCAAGTAGTAGCTCAACAGAGGCAGGCCTGTAGAGTGAAAAAAATGGTGCCGGAGATCCACATCCACACTATACAGTCTTCTTGAGGGTTTTCTTTGGACTAGCTCTGGTTGGTCATAAGTAATGATCATTCATTGTTCGTCAAAGGTATACCCCTGCAGGCCACTTTTCTCTTCAGTTTCATCTGAAAGGAGTCTGGTTTGTGCCGACACCACTCTTGTGCTGTGAAGTGGGGACGACAGGGAAGTTCAATTCAAAAGCATGCTCTTGATCTGCACCAGAATGACTATGCCGATCGATGCGCTCGCAGACATCTCTTTTATTTACGTACAGGACTTTGGCTGTTAGCGTAGGACCATGAATTCAGTATGTGCTAAATCAGACAGAAAGTAACCTGCTTGTCTTAACCGTGGTGCCAGCGAAGTCTTACCTGTGTGCGTCCTCCGGTGAGCCTTCAGGTGGGAACTTTTTGTGTACACTTTGTTGCATCCTTCAAAGTCACACCGATGGATGCGTCGCTTCCTGGAGTCTGGAGACTCAGACCTTCTCTGACGCCTTGTGCTCTCAATACTGAATGGTGAAATTGAACTAGAAAACAGAACAGAAGCAAAAAAAAATAAAAATGAAGCAAGGACATGGTGTATATCCTGAGCCCCAAAAGATCAGCTGTAGCATATCATTGTGTCAGAAGTGACCTTGATAATTAATTCATTATTTGCTTTTCTACAAAGTAGTCCCCAGCACATATTTGAAACAATCTGTGCTTGAACTAGAGTGGATTTTGCAGTATGAATTAAAGTCTTGATTTAGAAGTGCTTGTTGCCGGAGAAAACATCACGATCCTTAAAATACTGCTCTAATACTGAAGTAGATTGACTTTATCTGAGCTTTATTTCCATTTTACTTGCGTCCAAATCTAAGCTTACTGAACCTTGCTTTCTGAAAACCTTTACATATAAGCCTCCATAATTTATCTTTGACAATTTTAAATAGATAAGAATCCTGAACCCTTTTATGAAAAAGTGTTTCCAGTACCTAGATCTGGACTATGGCTCCTCGCACTTGGCCAAACACCTTTTGTTTGCTTCCACACAGGCTGCTAACAGATCCCCGTTCACCTTGCAGCAACCATTTTTCCATTTTCTTATTTAACAGTTCTCAATCTATCACCTGCAAGTCAATGAATTTTATTTCCTTTCAGACCACTGATGAACAAAAGGTTTCTTAGCACAGGGCCAGCAAACAATCCCCACAGAAATGTGAATGCTCACTGAAGATATTCCATTTATAGCAATGTCCTAAGGCCTATCAGTTATCAGTTTTAAGCACTTAAAAATAAAACGTTGAAGGCACGTTGCTTGAGTTTCTAATTACAGTGCATATCAAGGCTAATAGTTGAAGGAAGCCTGATACAACAATGCACTTGCCTTGGTAAGATTAACTTGTGTCATAAACTGTTATCAAACTGGTATGCCAAGATCTAAGCACTCACTGACTTCCATTAATTATATTACCCAGCTATATATCATTATTAACTGCTTGCCTTATCAACACCATTATGGTTACATGGCACAGCAGTCACGTTCACCTACAGTTACAATACCCTGTTTAGCTACTTTAAGTATTGGAACAACATTGGCCTTTGTGAAGTTTCTGGGTTTTCTCCACATTCCCAAGTTCATTGACATTCAAGGAGAATGATCTAGAGATTCATCAGCCAGCTCTTTTAAACTCTTAAGATGAACATTCCTGGTTCTCCTGAAAGAATTTGGGGCTGAAATAAAAATGAATTGGGAGGAAAAGAAACTGATTCTGTTCATGGAAAGTAAGCATGAACCTTTAGGGGAGCTAAGATACTATGGCAGGCATTTGAAAGAAGCAGTGATGTTGATGCATCTGCTGAGAAGCTCCTGTGTCAACACCAATCTTTTGTAACCTTCTGCTACAGCAGCCACTGCTGTTACAGCTCTAGCTGTTCTGGCATAAGCTTCACTTTTAGAGATTTCCAGAATTTGCTGAGGACTATTTATATTGGGTCAAAGCTTTGCATAAAGCATCTCGCATCGTTAGCATGTGATTTCATTGATGTGAAAGCACTGCTGCACATGTGATAGCATGGATTTCATCCTCTGCATTACAAATGTTTAGGCCTTGAATGAATGGCAGTCCAAATTATGCATTCTTCTGTGTAAATATTTTTATAGTACAACCTTAATTTAAAGCATTACTTTAAAATAATGAAGTACTCTCTTTCTGACGGTCATCTTTTTCTCTTAACCCTTGACAGACATGTCACCTTCAGGCAAAAAGATTTTCCAGATTAATTATTTCTGCCTAAAATACATAAACGGGTGTGGGTGTGCAGGGAATTTCTGAAACACAGAAAGAAAAGGACAGACTGCTGTAGTATCAACATTAACCAGCAAAAAGTAGTCCCCAAGAGTGTAAGACACATCAGTGCTTTAACTATGTGACAGCTGCTCACTTGCTCCTTCCTCCTACCAGCAGGATGGGGAGAAGAACTGGGAAAAAAAGTCAAACTTGTGGGTTGAGGTAAAAACAGTTTAATAATGGAATTAAAATTAATTAACTAAATAAAAAGATAATAATTATAAAGAAAAATAAGACAAAAAGAGACATGAAACCCAAGAAGAAAAAAAAAGATGCAGACTGCAATTGCTCACAACGCTCTGACTGGTGTCTAAGAAGTGATTGGCCCCTCCCAGCCAACTCCTCCCAGTTTGTATACAAGTATGGCATTCTGTGCTATGGAATATCCCTTTGGCTAGTTCAGGTCAGCTGTCCTGGCCATGGTCCCTCCCAGCTTCTTGTGCTCCTGCTCACTGGCAGAGCATGGGAAACTGAAAAATCCTTGCCTTAGAATAAGTCCTACTTAGCAACAACTGAAACATCAGTGTGTTATCAACACTGTTCTCACACTAAATCCAAAACACAGCACTGCATCAGCTACCTGGAAGCAAATTAACTCTATCCCAGCTGAAAACAGGACACAGGAATACAGACATGTATAGCTGTCACAGAAATGGCTTAGGAATTGCAATTAAGCATCTGCATCTCAGGGCAAATAGAAGTCTTGGGCTAAGTGATTCACCGAGAATGGTCCTGCTACTCCACGCTGGATTTTTTTTAAACGTCCCACCAGATAAAATAAAAATCAAACATGTGGATCAAATCTTAAAGCTCAATACTGAAGGTACAAAATCCAGTGCTCAAGCCCTGAAAACCTTTATCTTTAAAAAAATAAATATTTGTGCATCATCTTTGCTGCACGTGATTTACGAGCAGTCTTAAAAGTCTATTTATTTTGTAACAGGGTGCTCAGATGCTGGCTAGTACAGCTCATTTAAACGGGAGGAGTATCACGCTTGTAACACTGCTGCAATATCCAGCCCCGAGACAAAACGAACCTTGAGCAGAGTCAGCAGCTCGTAAAAAGCTATTTGTCACGTACAAGAAAGTGACCTCACTGCTGGGAACTGCTCCGTGCTTTCCCAGGCGTTTATACAGGAGAAGGTGGCCATACAGCAGTGCTCCAAGGGTGGCACACCATCAATGGTGCTGCTTCCTAACTGGATTGCTCCCTCTTTCTAAAGGGTGAAGCATCCTACCCACTCCGCACCCGGGAAAATAACTGAAAAAGCCACAGAAGGTGATGTGCAGTGCCACCATCCCCTGAGAGCTTTCCAGCCATCACTTGCTCAGCGTGCTGAGGAGAAAGGTTCCTGTCAGCTGGAACCAGCAAATGTAACCTCAGGCCTTCCCTTCACAGCAGGGCAGCCTAAATGACCAGCGAACCAGCAGAAGAGACTCACGTAGCAAGTGAGTTCACACCTCTAAGGTGATCTTCCTCTGCCACTCTAACCCCTGTGGTACAAGGGGACCCCAGAGTGCAGAAATGCTCACTGGTGGAAAAGGACCCAGATCCTACCTGACACCACCAGCTTTGTTTTAGCCTTACAGAAGCTGTGCAACTTTTTAAAATGGAGATACCACAAGAAGCTCTAAAAGGAGGACAAGCTGCTTTTTTGAGCTTCCTGAGGTTAGTCCCTCTCACAGTAACTTTCAGTTGATTTGCTGATGACCTTTCCCTTGGCCAGGCAGCCATAAAGAGCCACTCTCCTCCTTCTTGAGCAGTTTCTACAAAATACTCTCATTGACCACACAGACATAGAAAAAGTCCTCAAAACCATGTTTTGTGCCTTTTAAAGGCCATGGGAGTTCTGTCAGGTGGCTCCGGTCAGCACAGGCTCCAAAAACTACCATTTGATAGCACCACAGTGGACAAAGACTTCGAGAATGGACATGACAGACAACTCAAAGGTTTTGGGCTTTTTTACTCCTTTTTTTGTTTGTTCGTTTGTTTACAATGTGTTATAAAATCATGTAAAATCAAGAAAATAAAATAACAACCAAACGAAAACTGCCCAGATTGTAGCAGCCTCTCTTAACTGTAAGTGTCCCTCACAGACTGTCCAAAGTGAAGACCTGAGCCGCCAGCGTGTCCAGACAAGGAGCTACCAGTTCTCCCATTAATGGCCAAGATATCGGACAGCCTTTAAGACTCAAGGTGGGATGTAGCAACAGGACTGACACCACGTGTAGCATCCCAGCGAAACTGCAGGACACGTCAAATCAAGTTTGAAAGATAAATTAACAAAGAAGAAAACTGAGTTCTGACCTGTCAGCTCACTGTTGACTTATCTGCAATTCGTTATTTCTAAAACCTGTAATTTCTATAGTAATGGAGAAACTGTTACACTAACAGAAATCCTGGGAGACAACTGGTTGCCTACACAAGCAGGTGCAACCATCTGTAGGCAGCACTTCCTCATAGGGTGAGATAAATGAGCATTTTGGGTGATTTACAGAAGTTCAGCTGTGGTATTTCCTGCTATAAGGGAATACATGCATGGCTGCCACTCACCCATGGCTAAGTGCTTGTCTCTCTGATGGCAAGAAAAGTCTGCACAGTGAAACAAAGACTGAGGCTTCACCAGTAGATGGCCCTCAAGTCCTGCTGAATGTGATCGGCCCTGCATGCGACAGGGATTATCACAACCGGGCACTGGAGGATTATTTTTCCTTCCTATGAATGCTGCCCATGACCTCCCAGGTGTTTTGCCTCTGTTCTACACAGAGGCTGTGAAAGGCCCCTGGCATATGCAGTAACACTGTTAAAAACCCACATGTAGCAGGTCCTTTTATACTGATCCCATGTTTTCAGAGCGATAAGCGGAGCGGAGCTGCCCAGGGAGCACGGTGTGTTTATTAAAGCCTCAATCTGGGTTCAATGCTGGGACGCACCAACACCGTGCCACACGGTGACAAGTCACCGCACAGGCTGCTCACGTGCTCTCGCCCCGCGGCAAGCGTGCAGGGTTACCTCTGGCCACCAAAGTATGAGCTTCCTGGCATTGCCAGCCTCCCAGCAAGCAGGGCAAGAGCTGGCTGAGAAGGCCAGCACGGAGCTGGTGATGTGCAGCCAGACGTGCTTTGCTCTTTGCCCTACAACCCCAAGCAGTGCCCCAGTGTTGCGTTTTTGTCCTTGTGACTGCCACCTTTAATCTTCTTGGCTTTTCTGCTATGAGCTGGGGCTCCTGGGCTGTGTCTCCTGCCTGCCCTGCAAAAGATCTCATGGAAAAGACACCGACCCAGGGTCAACAGGTATAGACCAGCTTGTGTCTGAAGTCCCCCCCACCTTACCATATGCCTCTCCTTTACAGCATTCAGACTGGACTGTATCTTCCCCCCTGGCTGGTCCTGTAGTTAAACAAGAGACTTATACCTGTACCTTAACAATAGCCCATGGCTACTGAAAACAGATGCTAACTTCACTTTGGGGTGAGACGCAGGCACGTATCAGCTGTGCCCCCTCCAGCCTGGCTACAACCAGAAGGAGAACCAGACAGGGCTCAGCCTGAATGAGGCCCCACAAGGTGGGCATCACACAAGCCACGGTCTTCTAGTGCTTCTCAGGCTCTGAGCTGTCGAAGGGTGTGATTTGGCTCAGATGGCATTACCAGGACAGACTTGTTCCAGGTGCTTTCTCTTGTGTCGGCACTGGCACTTGTCTGACCCTGCACAAGAAAATTGAGCAGCTTGCTTGCTTTTGCTGGTTTAACTCCCCAAACAGTGGGGTCTACCAAGTACCTGCACTGACACATAGGAGAGGATAGGAACCTGTGGCCAAGATAGGGGAGCACTGTCACCCCTTTCAGTGGCAACTAGCTTGGTGGTGATTACCACCAACGCCACAACTTCCATGGAAATTTAGAATTTCTGTGAAGAACTCGAGAACATGGACACAAGCAATCAACACAAGGAACAACTGGGAAATCCACCTTTTCTCCACAGTGAAGCTTCTTCTTGTGATACTTGTATATATACAACACACTCAAAAATAAACAGATATAGAGAGGCTGAAAAAAAACTGGGAGATAGTACCATGCTAAATACTTCAGGGGTGACAATGTGCCTTGGCAATACAGGATAGAACCAACAGGCAAACATACATATCTTACCCTCAGGACAATTTTGGACATGCAGATATTTACAGTTTTTCTTGGTTTTTAAAAGGGAAAAAAAACCCCAACACAATATTCAAATATACAAATAGTGTATAAATTGAGCAATGTGAATCTTTATGAGACATGCAAATCTTCTGGGCTAACCTGTCAGTTGTAGTAATTGAAAAGTGCAGGAGAATGAAATAAAAGCAGAAAACTAGAATATAACATGTCCACATTCAGATGGTAATGAGCAGCTGAAGAAAATCCTTGGATCTCCAGCATTTGCTCGCCATTCAAAGAGAATCGGGGCTGCAGAGAGAAACATTCTGGATTTTTGGCTGCTTCGCATTTACAGAAACTAGAGCTTTCTAGTGAATAACTTGAAAAGTTATTCAGCTCGACTTAAGTCGAGCTTTCTGCACTATTGTTGAAAATCTTCGGATCCAGTGATCTCTCCACCAAGGACAGTCAAAAGTGGAGACAGCCACAGTCCTACCACCTCTGCTTGGCTCCTCTGGCTCAGTTCTGAACTGAGGGAACACGTGCACAGCAGCGCACCACTTGTTTAGGGAGCTAATCTCGTTTAAGACGAAGCATCCTCTTTCTGTTAAGACCTGCAAGTTTAAAGATGCTAACAGGCATGGTATGGGTACTCTGTGGGCTTTTAAAAAGGGGAATTGAACTGCATTTCCCAGTTTCCAGCTCTCAATTACCTTCTTTTGTAGTAGTTTTTCACATAGTGGTGTTCCATTTTCTGATAGCTCGTATAATGTTACCTTCCCACTCAAGGTACTGGTGAAACTATCCTTACAAAGACTAGATAATAAACTGTGAAGCAATACAATACACATTATTTTTCCTTACAGTTTATAAAATGTCAAATAGTAGAATTTGGTTTGGGTGTTTTTGGTTTTTTTTATTTTAATATGCTTAAATATCAGTGTAATCGCCTGATAAAATCTTCTCCTCAAATATTTACTTCTTGGGTTTTTTTTAATACAAAGTTTGTGTCTCCTGTTCACAGACAAACAGATGCACATGAATATATACATATGTATTTTTTCCTCCTCTTTGATTCTGAGATTCTAATTAAACTTTCATGAAAGGCAAACATCTGCCTTAGGAATGTTAGACATTAAAACATATCAAGCAGCACTTAAGGCAATCGTAAAAGGAAAATATGTACTAGTCTTTTATTAGCAGTAGTTACTTCAATCAGTGTACTTTAAGGTGATGTTATACTGGAAATTACACTTTTTGTCATGAAAGAAAGGAGGAATTTGGCAGCACACACAAACAGTACACATATTAAATGGGAAAATCACATGGGTAAACAAGGCACAGATAAGAGATGATTTTAATACATTTGGTTCAGAAAGTGAGCTGGAGACAGTGGGAAATCACACTGGGAGCAAATGGGAGTAGAAGCACTGGTATGCTCTGTCCTAGGTGTCTACTGCTGGATGAGCCCTGGGCAAGAGGATCCTCTGCTCTGGCTCTGCATGGCCATTCCTGTGCTCTTACATTGCTCTCCTGGGCTGTCAGTAAATGAAGTAGCCTGCCCACCTCTGACCATGACTTTATCTGCTATGTTTTTTCCCACTGAGGCCAGCTTAAGTTCCCTGAACTGCTGAGCTGCCTTGCAATACCCAAGCATGTTACAGCATCTCTCTGGATGTGGTGGAACCAAAAGCACAACTTTCAATACATGAAACAAACTTCTGTCAAAGGGAAAGAGCTTTGGGGTCTACTAGGAAAAGCAGCAATGTTAACCATGGCACAACAAAATTATCTGTCACCTCTGTTAGCAGCTTTGTTAAACTGAGACGTGAGAATGAGGCAGTTGCCTGGTCCTCCTGATCTGTGTTCATGTTGTGGGGTTCAGGAGTGCTTTCTAGCTCCTAGGGCAGTGCTGTCCTGAGGTGTAAACCAGCTCTAGACTGGGTTGAGACGCAAGCACACACCACATTCTCCTCTTTCACATTGTTCCTCTGTGTTGGGTTTCTAAAGAAAGGAAGCTGGGCCAGGAAATAGCTACGACATGATCAAGCATGTCTCCTAGATCTGATGACTTCAGCATTCGGACCGCAAAGCACACTTTTGATAGAGAAAACCTATAACTGAAGCCCGTGATGAACTCTGAAATGCCACTAAAAAAACCACACCAAAACATTCCATTGATTTTACCCTTATCATCGGCCAAGAAAATGTTACCCTAGAGAGGTATTGTGTAAAAAAGCAAACGAATCATATGTTAACTATCTTGCACATAAATACTGCCTACATAATTAAACTGTTCATTCCTGGTTTTGGGAACGTTCCTGGCTATTATGACAACTTGCACCACTGGCAGATCCTGCTGTAAGAACCAGAACCTGGGCTTGCCTCTAAGCAGAGCTAAACCTATTCCTTTGCAGGCACATCCAGCCGTAGTGAAGTATGGGCCATGACAGCTCCCAGACCAGTGACACTCCTACCAAATTAATGGGCTGCTGCTTAACTAAGACTAATTTCACATTTCTCCTAACATGGCAGGACATACGGAGTTTGATTCTACCTGTAGAAGTTTTAGAAATATTTACCAGGTAAGGCTATGATGTTTCACACATAGACAAAATACTTTGAGTGATTTTAAACACAACTTTGCTTTACTGCTCTTTGTCTTTCCCTTGGTTTGGATAGATGGACTCACATTAGGCAAGAAACTTGTCCTTAGATTTTGACATTGATTTTGAGGTGACAAACAATGGCAGTTGTTTAAATCTGTTTAGGAGATTTTTTTTTGTTTAACACATGCATCATACGGCTACACCACCGACAGTTCCAGCTCATCAGGATGGCTGAACACCATGCAAAGACTGCTTTGGATAATGAAGCCATATTGACACCTCTTTTTGTAACACACTGCATTACTGTGGAATAAAGAGCAATAGAAAAACACAGCTGGGGAGGGACTGATCAACTTTCTGCTCAGCAGAGTTAACTTCAGAGCCAGAGCACATTGCTTGTGGACTTGTCCTAGGGAAGTCTGAAAATGTTCAAAGATGGAAAATAAAGCATCTCTCTGGGCAACACGTTCCAGTGCTCAGCCACAGTGATGTGTTTTAAAGGGAGTTTCTAATGAATGCTTTTTTTTTTCTAAATAGCCCCTACATGAATATTTATATTTATTAATACACATATCTTACACATTATAATGAAAGACAACCGAGTGACCATGAGCTGATGCAAGCCTGAATTTACTTATTTTTTATTTTTAAAAGCAGTTTACTCTGCTTTTCTGAGCTGAAGTGGAAATCCAGGAAAACAAGGAAACCTCAAGCAGTGGGGAAAACGCATCCTCATAATGAACTTGCAGGTGGAATAAAGCACCTGAGCAAAAGTCTGTTCTTTGGATGTAAAAACAGAGTGTTGTTCCTGTTCCTGAAAGCAAGGCTAGTTCGTGAAATCCTGTATGCCAAATGTGTTTGATGCACCCCAGTTCTGGCCTGAGAGCTGAACCTGGTCTAGTAGAGAAAGAGCATCTTATTTCGTCCCAACTCCTTTCAGAGCTGGCGGAACAGTGGTGATCATTCACAGGATCTCTAATGCACCAACCTTCCTAATACTCCTTCCAGATGGAGGCTGCATCAATGCCCACTCTGTTCTTTCTTTTTTGTCCCCTCCTAAACAGAGCAGAAAATTGGGTAACTGAGCACCTCCAATCCAGCTTTGAAAGCACAGGGCTGTGCTTTTTACCTTTCCTGTTCCTTTTTGATTCATACTATTCCTTCATGTTTTTCTGGCAACACATAGGCAAACAAGCTCCAGCAATACTGGTATTCTCAGCAGAGGAAATTAAAAAAGGGAAATAAAGACTACTCTGTTGGGAGACATGAGCTGAGCTGAAATTTCCAGCATGGAAATTAGATGAGTACATACATATTCACGCCTTTCACTTTTGTTCTGGTTACTTGTAGAAAGAGTGCAGACACTCAACTTCCTAGTGCAGGACTCTCTTCATGTTGTGGGCAGATCTTACAGATTTGCTCTGCAGATTTCACTTTCTTCTCTTACCTCTAATTTGTATTTCCCATACCCGTGCAGCACAGGAGTCAGTCCCAACGCCTGTACAATGATGATTCGTGCCTCTTGTTGGTCAGACTAATGAATGTGGAAATGATCACCACAGTGGTGATTAGAAATTCTCTCTCCTGTATTCCTAGCTGATAAAATTGTCCCAGAACATCTTGCCAGGTCAGTGCCATTAAATGAGGACCTTGTGTCCACTGGGACTGAGATCATGTGAATGACCTTTTCTTCCTTCCTGTTCAGAAGGCTTATTATTGGCAAGTTAAATATTTGATTACCCTGGATACCTATGTATAATGCAATTATGGGTGGTCATGTGTCATCAAGCAGATTTTTGTAACTACTAAATAGTTGACTCCATTGAAGTGTACACTTTGGTGCTTATGTATCTATGTAAAGATAACCTACCACCCCCAACAGAATGTTACCTCAAAAAAAAAATTTCTATATGCCCTACAGCCCTCTACAAGCTCCTGTCTAAGGATATCTATTGTGAAGAATCCATCTATTGCAGAGATAAAATGAGTTATACTTACTTTATCTGGCTAGGAAAAAAAAAGGATTAAATAATTTAATTCATTTGGGGACAGAAAATTTACTGAGCACGAGATCATACTCCAGGGATCTGGGTTTCTTTTTCTAAAACTACTTATTGATAGCGAGATTTATGGCTTGTTTTTGTCCTTTCCAGAGCACCCCTTCCTTTTGAAAGGGATTTTTTAGAGAAGAACATGAGAAAATATTCTATAACTCAAAATTGCTACTACACCCCAGAGGCCATACAGATTGTGTTACCAAGCATTTTCATTAACAACAATGAGGAATCCTGATGTATTTATGTTATACAAGAAGCTAGCTTTTCTATTCAATATGCTAACTTGTACCTGGCTTTACAGTCATGCATGTCAATGAAGTATCTCTCCATTTAGGTTACTAGATTCTCACTACACCTTTTTTGCTGTTTTGTGTTTGCAAAGCAAAGCAAGCACAGCGAGGTTGAAATCCATCAGCAGAGTACTAATACACTACTGCAATACAAAGAAACTCCACTAACTCTCCTCGTATCTGCAGTTTTCCACACCTATTTAAAATACACTCTCACCTGAAAGTCAAACAATGTTCTGGGCTTCACTGGGTCCAGGCTCCTGAACCTCCTTTCTCAGGGACTGCTATTACTTTTCTTGTCCCGCCCTTTTCCTTCCTTCTTACCCCAGACCTGCCACCTCCCCAGCTGGGAACTGTCTCTCTAGAGAATCACAGGGACAGGTTTTTTCACTGAGTAAGCTACTTACATAAACAGAAATTATGTAAGTTGCAGTTTCAGTGTATTTGCTCATATCTGAAAGATTGCTAGTGGCTTTATCTGCACACTGGGAGAGAAAACATCTCTGAAAGTTGTAGGAATCACTCAGACATATAATTTCTAAGAACGGAACCCATGACTACCCTCTAAGAGATGGGTTACCATATCTTTTTTTACTGGCCTTGTACAGACTGGCTGGACCATGTAGGCAATCATTCCTTTTCGTCTCCCCGTCACTGAAATCAACCTGATCTCCATGCACTCTGAGTAAATGCAGATAGGTAGAGTCTTCCCACTTGTAATGAAGTTGGCAAAAGAGCACTTACCTACTTCTCACACATGCTAAAAAGGCTAAATTCCACATTTCATGACACCAGTTCAGCAGTCAGAAAGATATCCAGCTTGGATGCAGGCCTCAGAAAAGTCCATCAAAGCTGCGACTGCCTTTAGTGGAGTCAGACATACCCTCCCCAAATAGAAAGAGGAAACTATACAGTATTGTGGTGTTGGTGAACTGGTCCTCTTAACACTCTCTCACAAGGGCAACACTGCATTTAGGATCTCAAGTGTTCCTGGGCAGGGCAAGGTTTGAGCAAGAGCAACATTTCTTCTGTAGGCAGACCGCATATGGACATAAAGTACATTTTGTACTAAGAAAGCTGAAGAAATACATCTTTAACAGGTGTTTGTCACATCAGAAATTGTCCCATTTGCAATCTCTGCAATAGAGACTCAAAGTCTCTATTCTTCGTGATAAATAGCCCAAAGAGCACTGATTAGGCTGGTGGCCAAGCAGCTGCACTCTTCTGCGCTTCACCGGGTCAAGGTGGCTGGGTGGGCTTGCTCTCATGCTCCTCCTCTTGAACAACTAGGTTGTTCTCACTGTGGTTATTCTTCGGTCACGAAAAAATACAGATGCTTTAGGATGACAATACCCTTCTTTAGAAAGGCAAAACCAAAATCCTGATGAGTTTTTGCCATCAAAATAAAGAGTCAGGATTTCACCTTATACATGCTCCAGCCCCTCTAAGGCAAAATCAGACTGAGGACTTGGCTGGATATATTAACTATCACTTTGTACGTGAATTAATAGGAAAGTTCTCGTGCAAGGATTTAAATTGGGTAGAATTTAAATGAAGTTGCCTTTTCATGTTTTTTAAAACATAACACAATGCACTCTCCTGATAAGAAATCTTTTCCCACTGGCTAAAGGGCATATGTCTCCCTTTGGGATGTCAAGCATTGAATTATTTGAGGGAAATTATTCTATTTCCAACAGACATTGACTATTCTCTTCAGAAAAAGATAAAAATATACCAAGTTGAACAAGCTTTGCAACTGGCAGCTTTTTGATCCTGCCCTTTTCTAAAAACTAGCAACAGGCAAAATTGCATGTTTGCAGGCTTTATGTTCTAAATTTTATTTAGCTTCATCCCATAAGAATTATTGAGATATTTAGAAACAATGCTACCTAGTGAAAGAATTAATAAGCATACAGTATTGTGGTTAAATGAACAGCTTTTTTCCAGGGGGTTAAATAGCCATCATTTTCAGATTAGCACACTTTTCCCTTTGATTAGAAAATGTCTCAGGGAGGAAGAAAGGAACTCATCTTCCATCCATGCAGAAACATCAGCAGAAAACCAGTGGGATTTCTTGCAGATGCCTTAGGAACGCCTATCAGACCTCCTTCATCCGCATGACACTGCTTGTCCTATTTAGTGCTAAACAATATTTCTATGGCCTTGCAATTACTCGGTGTATTTATTTTTTACACTACAGTCACTGGAACTTATTTTCACGCTTGAAAGCACACTCACACTGCAAAGGAAACCTTGCAAAAAAAGCGAAGTGCATCTGTCCTGCTGCTCTCTCTGAAGCTGGGCACATCCCTCCCGACTGCGTCTCCTTGCATGCTGAGAACCAAGGGATGACAAGGATGGGCCACTCTTGCTAATTTATGCACGTTGCTTATTAGCACTCTGCCAAGCGTAGTTTTTTAAGTCTCGAAGGTAGGCCAACATATCTGAGTGGCTAGGAAAGAATGCTCTGAATTTCAAGCATCTTAAATGTGTGGTCAGGAGCATCGGTCTAGAGACCAGCAGTCCCTTGGTTTGCCACAGGTTTCCTGCATATATTAGCCCAAAGCTACTTGTGCTGACCTAGATCCAGTTTATTCATCTCTGGAATTTCCATTGCTTTCCTGAAAGCATCAGTCTCCCAGATCTTCACCAATAGGATGTTTGGCTTAGTAACTTAAATCCAATTTCCTCTTGAAAAAAAAAATTAAATTTTCCTTTTTGGAAAAAAAAAAATCCCACCAAAACCCCAAAACGATGAAAAATCCCCCACATCCACTTTTGGATATTTCTCCCTTCCTAATCTATTAAAATCTCTGCTTGTTTACTATCTGAGATATTACAAACAGTATCAGTCACCAAATAAAGCACCAACTAGTACTGCCAAAATATAGTAATTAAGAGCAACAGGCGTGCTTACACTCAAGCTTTTACGGAAGAAATCAGAGGCTGTTAAAATTTAGCAAAACTCAACCCTGCACATATGTTGTTTTGTTTTGTTTTGTGAAATGGGATGGAACATACCAGAACTTTAAAGATCAAAAAACCCCCATAATTTCCTAAAACATTTGGAGCCTTTGCATGCAGTAAAAAGGGATAATTATCAAAGCATTTTGCTGTCACAATTGTTCATTTGGATGAGGCACAGACAAAAAAAAAAACCAACCCAAATCCAAATCCCAAACTGCCAGCACAACAGAATGATATGACTGTAACTACAGTAAGTAAGAAAAAGCGTTAGTCGGGTGAAGGGAGACATCAGAGTGGCATTTGGTGCAAGGTTAGACCAGACAACCGTGACCATGGCCAGTGACTACCTGAGTAAGACCAGCTAGGCAGCTCACCCTGGAAATGGGGTCCTGTGCCCCACGTATTCTGTGGAGGTTCTGTGGAGGTCCTGCCAGCGCTGCCTGGGCCATGAGGGAGGTCGCTCAAGCCACCCACCCAGAGATGAAGAAACACGTTTCAGGAGGAACAAGAGCAGGGCTCTTCCTTCTCATTTCTTTGCCCGTTACATACTTTTATCCCATATGGGAGGGCTGGAGGGAGGAGGACTGTCAGCACAGTCTGAAATTGAGTTTGACATAAGATTAGAACGTGGCCACACAAAACCCAACTTGATGTCCCCAGATCCATTTTTTATTTTTTTTTCCCAGAAGTATCACCGTAGGGAAGCCATTCACTTCAATTACTTCTGGATCCTCCTTGGAAACTCTCATTTCAAAGTCCACCTCTTTCCCCTCTGCTTGGGTAAGTGGAAGTCTGTTACGAGTTTCATATTAGCTGTAACAGCAGCCACAAAATCCATTTCTCATTTAAGGCTTATATTTGGCCACTCAAATGCAACCCAGCTTGTTACACAAATGTCTTAAAAAATGATAGCATGAATTTAGAATGTTTTTTTTTTCATCATAAAAATGTTCATTAAATGTGATGCAGAAGCATCTTGTGGTATGCTCAAGTCCCTCTCCTGCCTTATAGGAGAGGTAGGTGGAGGACATGGACAGGGATACCCACCCCACCGCTTGCCCCACAGCAGGCACAGAATAAAGTTGTAGTGCTTCTGCCAAGGTATTTGTTCGAGGTAGTGTTTAAAGGCTGTGTTCACAGGCCAGTTATTTCTTGCTCTTGTTATGGCCGTTCCTACAAATACGAGATGTTGGAATTTCAGTGTGCTTTGTCTTCAGTAAATTATAGCAGTTGCCAAAACATCCTTATACATTTTCAGTTGATGGTGGCTTGACAGGTGGACCCATTGTGTCCTTTCATACTAGAAGTCTGATAAAGTTATTCTGGAAAAGGCAAGGAAGGCAGGGATATGGTACATAAAATTACAGAGTATCGGCCAAACCAGTAGCACACACCACACTGCTCTCTATTTAATACTGAGGTGGAAAATTCTGCGATCTCATTTCTGTGACAAAAAATGAGCAACAACAAGAAATGGCCCAGTATTCATCTGTTTCTGTGACAGGCTGCTTTCATTTCAGTTTCTGGAGTTCAAAGAGCAAAGCCATGGTTCACATCGATGTGCCATGGGTGAGCTTGTTTTTCTGAAGGGCTGAAGCCTAACTCTACCCATCTGAAAGCATTGGATTTATAGCCATTCTGAAGGACGACTCTGTTATGGAGTCTTACATTAACAGAGAGGCCAACTGTTACTCAACAATACCATTTGAAAGCACACCTAAATCAAATGCACAGCTTCTCATTAAAGCAACATGTTATGTTCACATGGTATCAAAGACTGGGAAAGGAGGATAGTATGGTTTGGGGCTCCAGAGTGCTGCAATTGTTTCCCTGGGTATCCTGAGTCCTGTCCTCCCTTATTCTTTTTGTGGTTTAGTTCCTGATCTGAAAAGTGTGCAGCTACTACCCTTCCTTCTTCTTTCCTTCTTCCTCCCACCACTTCAGGTGTATCATCTTTTTGGGAAGTGGCTGAATCATATGCTTCTATGAATACGCACATTTTCCAGGCAGAGGAGTAAATGCTAGAACTAAACCCTGTGATAGGACAAAAGATAATGGTAGCAAGCTAAAACACAGGACGTTCCACCTCAACGTGAGGAGAAACTTTTTTACTGTGAGGGTGATGGAGCACTGGAAGAGGCTGCCCAGGGAGGTTGTGGAGTCTCCTTCTCTAGAGACTTTCAAAACCCTCCTGGATCTGTTCCTGTGTCGCGTGCCCTGGGTGATCCTGCTCTGGCAGGGGGGTTGGACTAGATGATCTCCAGAGGTCCCTTCCAACCCCTACCATTCTATGAGTCTAAACACAACAAATTCTGAAAATATGTACTGTAAAAGATTAAAATGTAATCTCTCCTCACTTCTGACCCTGTTAACAGTCATTAAGTGCTACTTACTGTTTGCAATGATGGCTACAAAGTGTTTCAACCTTATTTTAAGTGCGTATTTTAGGTGATTATTATTAGGAAGAAATCCTTACTAATGCTGTATGATGATCAGGCCTAAGGTACTACTTCATGCTTTCGTGTCACATTCACATTGCCAGACAAAATGCGAGCCAAATACTGGTATGGGTTCTCTAAAAGATCCCTTAAGAAAATGTTAGGTTTTCTTTTGCTAAAGTAATGATTAAAAAAATACCTGAGCTTTGTGATCAGACTTTCTGCCAGAAACTGCAGGCTCACAGCTTTGGGACAAGAGAGCCATTATTGACCAAATGATCGCAGGAACGCGAAGCTGCTACTTCATGTTCTGGTAATCGTTCCTGCAAAAGGTGGTGCTGTGATTTATGTGCCATTCAATGTTGTTTTCAAGACATTCACTGAACTGAAGAAGCACCATCAGAATACGTCAAGCACACGTCAAAACCCATCTAAATCAACAGGGGCTGAAAATACATCATGTGCTTGACATACAATAATTGACATGTCATATTCTATTTGACATTTCAAGGACAGTAGTGCCTATTTAAATGGAAACATGGTAATATACGTATTTTTTTTATTTGAGCTAACCAAAATCTAACAGGACATCTTGATGAAGAGCTGTTCAGTAAAATCTGTAATGGCTCAAATTATCAAATGTAGAAGAGCCAACTTACAAGAAGATAACTCTTCTAACACATCACTATCTTGGGGGGAAATTCTGGTCACAGTGGCTAGCAACCTCCTACTGATTTCCATGGAGCCATAGTTTCTTACTACCCATCCCTCCTTACTCCCTTTGATGCTCTGCCTGGGTTCAGACCTAGACTATCAGCATGACAACTGATGTAGAAATACGGATTAGCATGATAGGAGTACAGAGAGGCATGCACACAGCATGGATCACGCTCTTCTTCCCTGCACAGACAAGACAAATTGCAGTGTAGCAGAATTTTGAATTACATATGCTTCACTTGCCACCTCATCCTCTCTCCTGGAGGCAAATGCATGGGGACATCACCAGTAACAACAAAGGTCCTACAGGACATGTTGACAGAAGAAAGGGGGAGGTAGTATAAACCATCCAAAGAAGCAGCAGCCACATAAACTACTCCTAACAGCAAGACTAGGAGATTCCCCCAAATTTAACGCCCAACAAATTGAGAGCCCACTGTTATACTTTCTTCTGACTCCTACTCACGAAACACTTTTTTGCTTCATTTAAATATTCTAAAGGCTTTTTTCCACCATATGTTATAATGCACAGGAAAGGTGCTGTCAGAAAGTTTTTAAACAGAGGGTCAAATAGACTGAACTAATCTGCTGTCACTGCTTTTACCTAATACTTTCATGTTTGGTCTTAACTGATCCTTTCTTGTTCCATCTTCTCTCCTCTACCTTTCCAAGGCATGATGCTACACTCCCCTGAAGTGCTCTTTAGCCAAGCTATATGTATTTAACTCTTTTACTCTGTTCTCTTAGCTATCCCGTCCAGCAATCTAAGCAGTTTCCTGCTCCTCTCAGGTCTTGTTCAGATGTGTACATGTACTGAAGGCAGCACACTTCCCTAAAATAACGTTATGTCCTCAGCAAAGGAGTGTGACAATAGCATTTTGCAGGACGAGACCCCTATGCTGTATGTGTAACCTATCGATGTTACACCGTATGGATGCCATATACAAAAAGCTGTTGAACACGAGGGTGGTGGAACCGCCAGCATGAAGCAAGATTGCAGAAATCTAAAAACCAGGTAAATACCTTCTGTGAAGAATATTCTTTCCCTCTACTTCAAAGAATGCAATGAATTTCTTAACAACTAAATGCCCAATCTGGCAGAAAATACAAACACAGATCCTGCTCATAAATTTTGAGATGCTTATTACGCCCAAGAAAGAAAGTAAACAGAAA
The DNA here is from genome assembly GCA_025331215.1 of Actenoides lindsayi. Lineage (NCBI taxonomy): Eukaryota > Metazoa > Chordata > Aves > Coraciiformes > Alcedinidae > Actenoides > Actenoides lindsayi. Next base: position 265,629 of record WTSP01020091.1, read on the forward strand.
TATTGTGTTAGTTTAGAACTCTATTAAACCAGAAGAGTGAAAAGGAGATTGGAGAAGGTAATCATGTTAAACCAGCAAGCAGAGAATTTTAATCCCCCCTAAAACCCTCAAAATTTTTTGGTGAATCTTCTTAATTGCAGCAACTACAAAGAAAAATAGTATGAGTAATCTGTCATAAGTCTCGTTCTCCTTTCAGAGCTGTAGAGAATTGAGCAAGGTAGAGAGAAAGATACGGTGCCAGAGTTTCATTTTAGACCTCAAAATTAAAGACAGAGATCAAGTAGTTCAAAGGAAGTGGAAGGAAAAAAAAGAGTTCACATACTTTGTAAATTTAACTTCTTAATAGTTGTGTCTAGGCTGCAATAACAAGACAAGAGCATACTGAGGGAAAATGAAAAAAGACAAAACTACTAACAAATGTGAAGTTATTTTCAAGACTCGGAATAGGATAATTCAAAGAACTGAGAACAAAAAAGGAGAGTAAAACTATAAAGCGCTTTTTGACATCCTTCTTTTAAAAAAGTGGCTGAGCAGATTTATCAAAGTGTGTGAAATGTTTGATCCTAAGCTGAATTTCCATGAAAACAGAATCATATTCCTTTCTGTTCAGAGTCAGAGAAACGCTGCCAGAGCCAAAGGAAAGGACAAAGAGCACTTTCTGATTTTAAATTAGGAAGTGCTGAATCTATAAACAGAAATATCTCTATACATGTAGCTAAAAGGTGGTTCCCAAGCACAAAGTGTGTTTACACATTTAATTGACTAAAACCAAGAGATCAAAATCTGAAAAACTGGAAATGAAAATAGTATCAAATGATGCAAGTGAAAAGGAGGCTAACTGAAATACAGTCTTTTACATAGAGAATAGAAACACGTAAACTTACACAAAATGTTTTTGCTAATTGACAGTTATATCAAGGCTCTGGAAGCAGGATACACCAGTGCTGAAACGACATAAGGATGCTGTAATGGCAGGAGGTATTTATTCTGAAAGCAAACCCAGCAGCAAATAACAGAGCACAGTATTTTGAGTTTGAGTATGCCATGCTGAGCCCAGCCCTGCTCTGCTCCATCTGATGGGTGTCTTCCTTCCCCTGCCCCATCTGCAAACCACCAAGGGGAATGAGGCCATTCCACCACCCTGCAAGCCAGATATTAAGGATGAGACAGTCTCATAGATTCAAATCAGGATAGTCTGTTACCTCTTTCCGCATTAAACGTCATACCTCTACTCCTTCGAGCAGGCAACGGGATTTCTAATGCCTTCAGGAACTGGACAGGATGTGCTGCTCTGTGCAGAGGTTGTGTTGTAGGGCAGCCTGCCTGACAGTCCTAATGAAAACACAAAAGCAGGAGCTCCTGCTTGCCCCAGAGTAGGAGATCAGAGGTACCTGCTCTCATCAACAATGTAAACAAACTCAGACTTGGGTAGGGTGCTACCTTGCTGGGAGAGAGGAGACTTGGCCTTGCACAAGAGAGATTCTCCTCGCAGAAGAACCCATCAATAGGTCTTCCCTTGGGACTGTGAAACTGGACAACCAGGAGCAGAGGGAGCAGCAAAGGAGGACCAGACAAGTGAGGGCACTAAGTATGACACGGGACAAAAGATGTCTGCCACTGTCCCAGTTTAACGTATTACAAGTCTCTAAGGTCAAAAATTCTGATTTCTAATTGCAATTAGAAGGGTGTAAGTGTAAAACAAACAAACAAACAAACAAGTAGCTCTTGTTCGTGATTTCTAAGTCAAAAGTCATAACCTTAATCCAATCAACTCTGCACTGGATCTTCTTCACACACCTGTCCTGCTCCCAGTCCTCCCCAGTATGCTTCCACCTAGCCTGAGTGCAAACTTCCCAGTGTGGTGTTACACAAAGGACTGAGAGGCTGGAGCTGGAGCAACATCTGAGGGGAAGGAGACAAAGGAGATTAGAAAAACCCCTGTGACTGTGACACCACACTGGGAATAGCCCCTCTCTATATGCCCTTCTACATACAGGTTGCTTTACTGTCCATACTCCCAGGACACTCTGCAAGCCCTTGCAAAGAAGAACGCAATCAACTTGGAAAACATTGAGCAGACTTTTTAAATCAAGCAAAACCAAACAAAAAGATGCTTGTTGGTTAACAAGTTCTAAATACAGACCACAATTCTGATAGCATCTTTACATGTACTCTTGTAAATCCAATTTGCTTTCCATGCAACTGCTTGCAGGCATACAGCCAGAAATGTCACAGAAGGGTTTTAAAATTCAGGTCAAATGTGAAGTTGGTTGGAAAGTTAAGGAGAGGTCATGTCACTCCAAAAATTTCTGAAGTACAGAAACAAAGTAGGATACTAGAGTGACTTGTTCACACTTGGAAGCTATCTTAAAAAGGGACCTGCTTATGCTATAAAAATGGAGAATTGAAAAAAAGGAAACATAATGTTACTCACTTAGTAGTTTGTTGTCCTTCTAAGTTTCTCCAGAGTTAGAACTCACGAAAACCAAGTAATCTGTTTTCTTTCTCTCTGGAAAGAAAGCTTATCTTCTAACCAGCTTGGTTAGCTTCTACACATGTACTTTTTCACACTGCTCTTCACGTTACACAGTTTGGGTTCCAAGTTAGTATCTTAAAAAAAGCTCAAAACCTCTCCACAGGTGAAACTTGGGATTTAACAATGTCATATTACAACATTAAAACTTATTAGAAGATGAAAGAAGTAAAACTTACGCCTTGCTGCTTAATCTTATGGCATATCCTAGTGATATCATAGATAGGAATGAATATTGCATCGCACTGACGGGGATGTTTTCAGTCTCAGTTATCAGTACCTAGATTGGGGGCAACTTTTCATTCCCTCCTCTAAACATGTATTTGCATATAAATACTGCCCTCCTTTCAGCACTATGTTGTTTCTCCATTTTTATATGCGATTTGAGAATTTTAATCGGCATTAATATACACCTAGGTTACCGGTAGACAAAAAAAAGACCTCCCTTACTAAAAATCCAAAATACTTTTAGAAGTTCCTGTTATTGCCACTGAAATGAAAAGCAAAGAAAGCAATTCTGTTGCTCTGAGGGGTTTTCGTCCACTATTGTTTTCACATACACCTTAATTGAATGCCACTCTTGAATGCCACGCAATAAGTATCGACTCTAGATGGCAGCAGCCTCCTTTAGTTTTTAGTTTCCTCCTTCCTTACTATCCTCGGCTTTGTTCCTTAACCCTCCAAACAATTCTCTACTTCCTTCTCTTCCTCCAAAATAAAGACTTCGGTGCTCCAAGCTGCACAGTTTGGGAAAGATCAGTGGAAGGCACTTTTGCTAGAAGAAATCAGGCCATTCCTGCAGTTAAGCTACACGGTTCTTCAAAGAGTACAGAATAATTGAGGCCTGAAGTGGGGAAAAAAGAAAGGAAGATTCTTCCCCTCCCCCTTCCCCTATCAGTCACCTGGAGAAATGTTAGAAAAATAGTCTTTTTGTCTAACAACAGCACCTTAGATAGAAAGGGAGGGGGCAAAGGACAGAGAAAAGAAAGTGACACAGAAGAAACAGAATAAAAAAGGTGCCATTTCATAATGACTTTGAACCAGGAAAAAAGTCTACCTAAAGAATATGGCTTTACAGTACTGAATGGTTTTACAAATCTCTCTTTCTGGGCACAGCCAACTGATGCTATGCTGGTGGAGTTTATTAAATGAGCCAAGGCTACTTTATGTATCATAAACTTAACACATAATGAAAGCTATTGCTCAAGCTAAAACAACTTGTCTGAACTCCTTTCCTTTTTCCTTTCTATTAATATTTGCTTTTAGTTTTGCCACTCAGCCACCAGTCTTGGCAGGACTCTGTATTTTCCTATGTATGCCCATCCCCCAGCATGTTGCTAGTGTCTTCCCCCAGAATGGGTAGGAGGTAGGGTACTGAACCTCCTCCAGCTCTAGCGTTCCTCACGCGCTAGTTGATATGTTCACTTCTCTGGCCTTCATGTGAATCCAACGGAAATACAGAGAGATCTTAAACAGAGATTTGTAGAAGTCCATGTATGCATGATAATCCCTTAACATCTGTAAACTGCTGCCATTAGAGGCCGATTCTGTGAGCCCTCAAGCACACAGCAATTTTATTTGGGCAAACGACTCCAGTTCAGCTGGATCAGTCCCCTCTGTGCAGCTTCCTACAAATGTGTTTTCAAAACCAAGCTATTAAGACTTGAACTGCCAGCATTTTGAGGATTTCCACATACACATGTTGGCATGATCTTATTTCTACTGGTAAGGACATGTAAGGACAACGGAAATCGCTCAGGAAACCGCCTTTTGTAATAGTTACTGCTGAGGGTTACTTAATGCAGCACTCTAACACATCAACATGTTTATCTTCACGACTCATGGACTTCTTTTTTTTCTGCATGAAAACCACAAAGCTCAGTCCCCTACATGGTAATCTGAGGCTCCAAATATCCAAAGGGTGATGAAGCTGAAGTTAAGAAGTGTGGAACTAGCTGACTTGTTAGTGAGGTATACATACAGTCCTGTGGAAAGATAAAGGATATAAAAATACTGAAAACTCCAGTAGTTATCTTCATATTCACCTTTCTCCAGTTGCAGTCTGCAAATGCATTTTTCTATAAGAAGCACAGGAACCAGAGAAACAAGGATTCTGAGAACCAAGGATTTAAGACTAGCAGACTGACATAAAGTACTGTAAGAAACATATAAACATTTAAGAAATAAAAAATACAAGTTCAACTTGGGCTCGATGAGGCTTTGAGCAACCTGATCTAGCTGAGGATGTCCCACCTTACTGCAGGAAGGTTGGACTAGATGACCTTTGGAGCTCCCTTCCAACCCAGGGCATTCTATGAACTTCTAAATTATTTCTGACTCTACTGCAAGATCAGACAACTTTAAGAAGTCTGAATACAGACCAGGCTTGTTACTAGACACTACTTAACCGCCATTATTAAGTACATGACATTTCTCACAGTGCAGTTTTACCATAGACCTGAAATGATGTAACCACAGGCATCTAATAAAGACAGCAGTTTTGCTTTCTTCCCCCTCCATCTGAAGCCATAGGCACCTCTAACCCTATGGAGAAGTAGGTTAGGGGACTAACGTGTGCCACTACCCTCCACCTGATTCACTGGCACTCAGCTGAAGTTCAGTACCCACACAAGAGAAGTTGCCAAAACCCATGGCTAGGATTGGGGACTGGACTCTGTCCATTTGATTCACCCATCTATCTGTGCAACCAAGTTATCCCTGCTGCTTTTGGAAAAGTACCTGGTATCACCACGTCACATCATTGCTAAAAGATTCCAACATGGAGTTACCAAATAAAAGAGTTCCAGCCACATACACTCTGAAACTTAACTTCCTTGATACATCACAACTGAAGCATCCCAGATATCCTGTCTTCTAGAAGACCACACCAACACCATCCCAACGCTTTTAAGGAGAAAGTCCCAACTACCCAACACCGATTTATGTAGTTCTGCGTTGTGTCTGTGGGTAGACAACTGAAATGGGTGGATCGAAATGTTAAATCCTACAATTGGATGCAGATGGCTCTATCTGGTTCCATATGGGACCCCAAGGAAGCTAAAGATGTTCCCTGAAGGTGCAAAGGGAGCTTGCATATGTGTATGTGCACCACTGGGATCAAAACCTTTCCTTTTCTGTCTAACACAGCTATGATTCAGAAATAACAAGTGAAACATGGTCACTTTAAAAACTGTATCTGGAGAGCTGAACACAATTTATGAAAGCATCAGAAGTCACCAGTGGTCTCACCCTTAGGAGTACTGTAATGAACAATTCATTTTCATGCTACTAGGGGGAACAAAAAGAGAGCAAAAAAGGCAGTAAACCTTCCTCCTCCCTTTCTTCTCAATTATTATCAGGTTTATCTATAATTCATAGGTTTTACTATGAGAATCAACATAAAATCTGAACAGAGTTCAGATTTATGAATTTATTCTCTCAATACCCAAGTGAGGCTGACGGACAATGTTACTACCATTTTTCAGACAAAGGAATGACACACAGAGTAATTAACTGTCCAATTTTGTTTGGTTTGGTTTTTTTTCAATAAGTATGACCTGGAATAGAAAATACGGGTGACTGGGGCATCCTTAAAAATCAGGGCATTAAGAAATCTCAGATAATAGGGTCAGCATACGGCAGATAAAAAATCCTGAGCCACGGTCCCATATAGCTGCTGAATGCAAAGGTATATGTGATTCCAGATAAATCATCCTTCAAACTCCACTTTCCTGGCTTTCACTGGGTGCTCGTTTTACAGCCTTGAGGATTAGCACTCAAATACTAGTTTTCAAAGGAGGAATTTTTTTCTCCAGGATGGTATTTTTACCTTTTATCCCCTGTACATTTGTTATGCGCTCTTCAAAACTCCTCCTCTTTCTCAGTTCTAACTTAGTGGTTTGCTTAAGCTCATTTGATGGCTAAAGGAAAGTCAGACATAGGGAGAAACCAGCAATTCTTGGGATAATTCACCTCGTGTATATTAGACATACACCTTTTAAAATGGGATGGAGATGTCCACCTCTCTCCATTAAATACAGAATGAACTCTACCTATCTGCTTTAGTGGCAAGAAGGGTCATACCAAGAGAAAGGCTGAATACTTATTTATCCAAGGCTTACTTACTTTTTTACTTTACTTATTTACTTATTTATCTTTAACCAGTACATCAAAGGCAACAGGTGACACTGAGAAATCAAAGCAGCTATCTCCACACAGCTGATTAAAAAAAAGGTAGTGCTTTGTGAAACACACTCAAGAGCAGAGAAAAAGGGGGAAGGAAAAAAAAAAAAAGGACTGATTTGTTTTACAAGTTGTTTGATTGCCCAACAAATTGCTTAGTCATTTGTCTATTCCTGTTTGCCCTGCATGTGCATTTATGAAAATGCAGCCTGCGCGAGGGACCGTGGAGGGTGTCTGGAGGCAACACAGGGCACGCTGATACACCCTTGACTTTAATGTATCAGACTTGTAATGAGGGACTAATTTGGTTCTAAGCACTAGCTTGGCAGAAACAAAATACTTATAGACTATTAATAGAGAAACTTTTCACAGAAGCTGTGACCTTTATGACTTGCATGGTTTACAGCCCTACCTCTGTTACAATTAAGCTGATCCTTGCTGCAAAGCAACACGTTTGTGTCTTTTTTCTCCCAATTATAAAGAAGGGACTGCTAACGTAGAGCAACTCTTCAGCACGTAGACTGATGCAAATCCCATCTGCAGTACAAAGGTGTACTGAAACACAGGGTTTATGGTACTCTGAACAATAATGTCCCCTAATGTTCCAGAAAAAATCTGTCCTCGGAATCCATAGCCACTCCAGTCAAAGGCCTGTGGAGATTTGAACACAGTGATCTCAATGCTGTGACAATAAGACTAATTAATAGGAGAAAATACCATCAGTCACAAGGTTGCAGTGGAACTGGGGGCAGGGGGAGGACTCTATTTAGGTGGTTTACTTGTCTCCCTTCAAAGTCAGACACATGTAACAGGTTTCTAGTGACTTTGAGTATCATTAAACATTTAAAAACAGTATTGCAAATGCCTGATGGAAAACAGTTATGAAACACATCAAAGAGGACAGTCTATTTACAATTTCAGCCTTTATTTGCCAAGCCATGTGTCAACAAAAATACTGGTTGTTAAGGTCACTGAGACCAGAAGAACCAGGGAAATAACTGTATCGGGATCATTTTTAACACAAGTGGTTAAAGTCTAAAACTCAGGAAAATACGTAATGCAAAATACACATTTGCATTTTTAGACACATTAAAACAACTTTCTTATTTTTTACTAGTAAAAGATACTTATTCATCCGACTCCATCTGCTCATTGCTGTAACTCACAGCAGCACACAGAACATTAGCAAAAGGACACATAGTTTAAAAGTGCAGGTGCGTGGGATTAAGCAACAACAACAAAAGATATAAAACAATGTAAAAAACAACAAATCGGCTCCAGATATACAAGCTAGAGAGAGAAATTTGGAAATAATTAGAACAATTGGTACAGTAATCCTAGTTCTTCCTGGCACTGCAGCAATGAGGAGCTCTACAGGGATATGCCAATAGCTCAAGCAGCAGAACAGCAACAAGCATCATTTTGTCATACTTAAAAAAACAGAGGGTTGAACAAGCTACCAACTCATTAGAAGCAAATGGTGAGAGCAGCTAACTGACTGGCATTTCAGCAGTTTTACGCTTTGCAACTATTTGTGCCACGAGAAATGATTTGTAGCGATGTTCTGAATGTAAAGAGTGATAGAAGAGTTCACGGAAAAGCATGTTTCTTTAATTTATCCTATTCTTAGTAACAGGTTTGAATGATGGCAGCTCTAGCATTAATTTGGTCTGGAGAAGGGAGGGCAGAGTGAAAATTCTCCCCGTGAAAATTATTGCAGCCACATCTTTGACAGCTGGCCCACAACCATGTTACTCTGGGAATGCCAAATTTGTGAGATAACTCAGGAGAGCTAGTAGAGCCCTGCACGGCCAAGAATGTAATGATAGGAAGAGATTATTCACTGTTTTCTTCTATGAACTGGAGGCTTAAACTGAACAGAGGGAAGAACTATTTTTTTTTTCATGTAACACATACTTGGAACTCATTGCCACTCCATACTGCAGAGGCCAAGAGAATCCATGGGCTCAGAGGAGGATTAGACAAATTCACAAAAGGGCAGGGCCATACATGTGTATTAAACATTAAGGTCACAAAATAGCCTCAGAGGCTGAAAATGCATATAACACTGATTTTTTAAAGCTATAAAATAGAAGATGGATTGAGGGAGGTGACTTTAAGTATCCCAGAAGAAGAATCACTCCATACCAACCTTGTTTTTCTGCTCTTCCGGTAAACACTAGCCAGGTTACTGGGTCCGCTTGGACCAACTCAATAGAAAGGATTTTAGACTTTGGTCAGTTGTTTCTACACACACACACACACACACACACACACACTAGTGAAACATGTCCTTTTGAAACCGAAGGACTCCCATATCAGAGGATTAGGTAGGCCAGTTCTTATGCCAGGAGGACTAGGATGACCTCCAAACTCCACATTGCTTGGGGCTTCTACAAATACATAGCACATGCAACAAATGACAGCTTTAAAAACGGAAAAGACTCAAAGAAATCATGCTCATCAGAAAGAAAAAGGTTCAATTTGCAATAACCAGGCAGTTCACTTCAGTTCACTTCAGTCCACTAAGTCAGGGCTCTCCGCTGCATGTTGTCCACTGTTTTGCTCAGGTCAAATCCAGATGACAAGCTTATGAGCATAGTACCATTTCCTGTATTTTGCAGTTCTGTAAGGACACACCATCATCTCAGTATCATCTAGCCCAGGAAGCAGGTGTAGGGAGTATGAAGAAATATATAAGGGCATAGGGAGGTGGTGGGTGGGCTTTTCAGTCTCAATGCAAGAGGCTGGAGGAAGGGTGAGGAGCCGTTGCCAAGGCAAATGGGGGACAATAACAAAAAAGAATAGGACATGTAGGTTGCTGAGGTGACTGAAGGATACTGGAAGCAGCAATGGGCAATCTTGAAAGGTTCAGAACTGGTGGATATTCCAACAGCTAGCACTCAACTGAACAAGTCTCCTTGACCTCATTAAGACAGTTTTCTCTAAAACCACCCCTACTCTCTAAGAGCAGGATATCTTAGCAACTTTTGCCTTTCAGGTCTGGTGGTAGAAGTAACAATACCATGGAAACCACTTAAATTTTCTCCATTGAAATCATTGTAGGACATAGTGCTTGCATCAAGATCATGCACAACATGATATTACCATGACACCGTGATAGAGAGGGTGGCTGGGAAAGGGGAACCTAAAAAAAAACCACAAAACCCAAACCAAAACACAAAAAAAACCAACAAAAAAACCTCCACAAAATTGCCTGACGAGTCATTTTTGTGAAATGACAAGTAATTTACACAGTAGTTTTACCGAAAAGAGAATTATGCAGCTAATCGGCACTGCTGGATAATTACACTGTACGTGAGGCCTTGCTTTTAGGGAAAAATATAAGCTAATAAAGAGAGTCAGACGTTCAGTAACAGCAGGGCTTTTGGGAGATACCGGAGACACAAAGCTAAATAATTTAAAGCTATGGAGTGTAATGACTGTGAAACTGAATTATTTTAAGTTTACATCAATTCTCCACCCAATTACATCCCTAACATTAAGTCCGAAAGCTAGAGAATTCCCCTCGGCTGCAAACAACCACAGCAACAACGAGAAAGCCAAGGGGATGTGCTTTTGAACATGACCAGACTCTGAATGTGTCCTCCCAACTGCCGTGTACATCCTTAACATTCAGAGGTCTGCTAGAGAATTAAAGCCAGTTCACGTTTCCCCCCAGTTACTGCTGGTTCAAGTAAGGTCGCTGCCTAATACAGTCAATTGCAGTCAATCAGTTTTCTTTGCGGTGCCTTTTTGTACCTTTCAAGCACCAGCAGCAGATGGCTCAGCCCGGCTGTCTCACTGACACATTCCTAACAGAGAAGCCCGTGAAAAGTTAAACAACGTCGAATTAACGATGAAAACGATGACGGGAGTAATGGGACTGTTTCATTACCTTTCCCCTGTAAGCAATTTAGCCCCGGTTTATTACTGACCTTCAGCAATCCTGCACCCAAGTAAAATGTGCTATCCTACCAAAGGGTGGGTATACTGGAAAGCAGACATGGTTTCTGAGTGTATTCATAAATAAATCAGACCACTTCCCTTCCTGTGTTAGAGGTTTGCCTTACAGCTGAGTTACCAGCATACAGCAGCCACCCTTACTTTGTGTCAGCACAACAAACAATAACAACTTGATACAGTACACCTGGCAAATAATAATAACAATAATAATTACTTCTACGGCACCCAAAAGAGCACCAGGTACTTTGCAAAGTAGTTAAAAAGACAAACTATGCGCCGCAGAGAGCTAATCCTTGGTGAAACAGTAGAACTACTCAGGGTGGAAAAACAGGAGGAGATGGTGTAACAAGCAGAAGTATATGGGTTACAGGAATAACATTAAACAGTTACTAATCTGAGGGACATGAGGTTGAGTGCATGCTGCCTATTCTTATTCCACACTGAGTTCAGAGGAATCCCCAGGGCTGGACATGTTGTTAGCACGCTGTCCAAACCCAGTTTTTTCAAAAGTGCTGTTTGCTTACATGCTAATCTGCTTTTTTTTTTTTTTTTTCTTTTCCCCTTTGGTTTTGCAGCAGGAAATCACAGAATCAGAGTGTTAGAAGGGACCTCTGGAGATCATCGAGGCCAACCCTCTGCCAGAGCAGGATCACCTAGAGCAGGTCACACAGAAATGTCTCCAGGGGGGTTTTGAATGTCTCCAGAAAAGGAGACTCCACAACCTCCCTGGGCAGCCTGTTCCAGTGCTCTGTCACCATCACTGTGAAAAAGTTTCTCCTTACATTTACATGGAATCTCCTACGTTCTAGCTTGCATCCGCTGCCCCTTATCCTATCACTGGATGTCACTGAGAAGAGCAAGATACATTTGGAAGATACATCTGGAAGTTTTGTCAGTTCCAAAGTAAATAGGACTATTAGGGATTTACACTTCAACAAACAGCAGCCAAAGATTCTGAAGCTTTCACCAATTTCACGGGGACAGAATGATAAAGTCTGTGACTGTGGGCCAAGATGCACCACCAGGCCAAATGCAGAGGAGCAGCTTGCTTCTCTACACACAACATAATGCACCAATGAACCACATCATGGGACTCTGCACGCTTGCAGCACAAGTTAGAGGAACTTGCGACTGAAACGTTTCTCTTGGTCATTTTTCATTTGATTTTCAGGGCTCACTGTTCAGGGACCTGAGCAGCCTTCTCGGCTGCCTTATGAGGAATGGCTGAGAGACCTGGGGCTTTTTATTCTGGAGAGGAGAAGACTGAGAGGGGATCTAATTAATGTCTATAAATAAATGAGGGCTGGGCGTCAAGAAGGCAGGGACAACCTCTTTTCACTTGTGCATTGTGATAGGATGAGGGGCAATGGATTCAAGCTCAAGCACAGGACATTCCACCTCAACATGAGGAAGAACTTCTTTACTCAAAGGGTTATAGAGCACTGGAACAGACTCCCCAGAGAGGTTGAGGAGTCTCCTTCTCTGGAGACTTTCAAGACATGTCTGGATGCATTTCTGATTGATCTGCCCTAGTTTTGTTCTGCTCTGGCAGGGGGGTTTGACTCGATGATCTTCAGAGGTCCCTTCCAACCCCTAACATGTGATTCTGTGTAGCTGATCCACTGAAGCACCACAATGCCACGTGAACCTGCTGCTCCCACGCACCTCTGCGTCCCTGCCAGAGGGATTACAGCATCCTTCACCTGCTGAGCTCACTGGGGACAGCCCAGGGTGGGAGGCAGAAGAAAGGAAGGTACATTTTAAAAAAACAAAAGACCAGGAAAAAACCACAGCGCCCATTACCAAATCCATCTACCAATACAAAACCAATCGCCACGCAGTTCCCCTCTCTCTGGGCAACCACATACCGTCCAGAACAAAGCACACTGGTGGTGCCTCCGGACTATTAATAATAGTAAGGTATGTGCCGCAGCGGGAGGGAGAACCGCGAGGGGTGGTGCTTCACAAGGCTGGCATTAGGAAAGGATCCGCTCTGGGACGCCTGCCAAATGCACTGGAAAACTTGACTTTCCGGGGGCCACCAAAGGATGCTCAGACCGGGCTGCACTGAGCCAAAGGCAGGCGAGAAGTATTCACGCTTGTTCTTCAATCTCCCCAACTGGTACTGCTGCCTCCTGATGAAACAGAGTCACTCAGTTCCAGGGCTGCCCTACAGATAAAAGCTTCCTCTTCATCCCACCAGGCCTGTGGGGTTTTATAGAGGTTACTGGTCAGGTGTTGAGCACCTGAGAAAAATAATTCCCACTAGCCCCTTAACCCAAGGGGAAGCAAGAGGGACAGCAGAGCCTGTCAAGGGGGACTATTCAGGTTTCTCCAAGACCCACTGCAAATGTAGGGATTAGGACTGTCTCACAAGACAGAGAGAGAATTTTTTGATGGAAACACCTAACTCCCAGCTAAAAGCCTCATATACCAAAGGTTTTGGAAGGGGGCAAAGGCAATAAACCAGCACTGAGAAAGAAAGGGGCACAAGGGAAAAAGAAATTCAGATGCATCAGTGCACCATTTAGGGTGGGGAGACACGTCCAAAGGGAGGAAAGTGCGTGTTCACGAACAATCTGCTGTCAGTGCAGGTCTTGGATCACCTTTTAAGTTTCCACACACACAACATACCCCTGAGATGTAGTGTGTCCCTGCTGGGGTGCTTCCTCCCCCTCCGTTGTCTGCCAAACTGGACAAGAGTACACAGAGAGACGATGGCTGGCTTAGTTAAAAGGACTGTGGGCGGGTTGCTGCTAGAAGCATTACTAAATACGTTGATGTTTCACAGCCCAGTTTACTCTCACTGCTGGTTGTGTTTCTTGTTGGCGTAGAGCAGGAGGGCTCAGGCGGGGCCAGCGCTTGCAGTTGTGCAGATCTGCTGCAATACCTCACGTTCACCGGCGGAGCCGATCGAAGCTTCCCTGTTCATTTCTCCCGGCAGCCTACCCTTGCTGCAGAGATGTGCTGTGGCGCATTGAGAGAGAGCCCAGCTCCCTACAAAAGTGTGTACAGAAAATTTATACCTTGCCTATATACACAGCCTTCAGCTTTCAAACCACTGGCACTGACTCTGCAGGTAGGAGAAGCAATTTGGCTTCCATGTGTATGAAGCAGAAATAATTTGAGATATCATCTGTTTTGCAGAGGATTAAGGCTACCAAGTGTCTATCTTAAAACATCAGCCCGCCTCACAAATACAAACATACAGTTTGGGTTTCCAGGGACACATTATCTCACATCATGGTATATGCCAAGGGGTTAATCTAAGCCTTGGAGATATGTTTTGAAACTGGTTTTGCTAAGCTGCTGTCATCTCCTAAATATAACTCTGTTTTCATTAAAAAGAGAGAGAGAAAGAAAGAGAGAGAGAAAGAAAGAGAGAGAGAGAAAGAAAGAGAAAAAGAGAGACGGAGAGAGGGAGAAAGAAAGAAAGAGAGGGAGAAAGAAAGAGAGAGGGAGAAAGAAAGAGTTTCCTCAGAAAAAAAAAAAGTTGTTCTTTGAGGCTATCTTGAGGACTCATGAAGTTTTTCAGGTGTTCTAAAAACTACCTGTGTGAAGCCCAGCAGAGTCATGCCTCCCTGGTGCAGATTCCCAGAGAAGGCAGAGCCTTCACAGCTCCTGCTCTGGCTGCTCCCAGCTCTACAGCTCGAGATGGCCCTTCCTGACCAGAGCTAACTCTGTGCCCAAATAATTTCCATGTGACTTCACAAGCTACTTCTTGTAGAGAAAAGTTTAACTGAATTATCACCTCATTCCAAACCAGTTCCTATATAAACAAGAAAGCCCATGAGCATAAGCCCCAAAACTGACTGAAATGCTTATTTTCCTGCAGCTGTTGACAGAATGCCTATTACTTTTCAGCGACTAATACAATTTTGCCCCTGTTCCTACATAGGGCCAACCACGTTTGGTCTCTAAGCTGGAGCTCCCCTCTGCGCTTGCACGGCCGATATTCTTCCAGGGCTCTCTATTAACGTTTTCGCTATGACGGCTGCTGCAGCTGAACTGATCTGCACAGATTTTTCTGCTCGCTGTGGGGGGTTGGGGGGCGTTAATTATACAGAAAGCTGGAGCGGGGCCAGGCAGCCCTCTGGTGCTCTGTCTCCTACATGCACAGCCTCCTTCCTGCTGTTTTGCAGCTACAAGGATCACCTGTTGGTCTTGGCGCTCGCCCAAGCTGGGGCCTAGCGGAAATGACAGAATCAGCTAGAAATGAGAGCCAGCTCCTATTCCAGCCACCCAAATGAGGGAAATACAAAAACAGATGATGGCAACGTGATCGAGCTGCTGCACACGGGAGCCAAGAGGGGGTGGGGTAGAAGGGAATGGAGAAAGAAGGGGTATATGCTGAAAAAAACATACAAAACCCCAGAAAACTCCCCAAACCACTAACAAGAAGCTTTTTTCTTTCCTCTTTTCATATTCAGTACGGCAAAAACACTAGGAGAGTTTTTCTCCACAGGGAACACCTGCCGACAGGGAGAACTAACTACCTTGTTCCTGCTCCTCCTGGGGATGTCAGATGTTTCCATCTCCCACACAAAAGATGGCAAAGAGATATTCGGGTACGTGGCAGAAACAATTTACCTTTTTCAGACCAGCTCCTCTCTGTACTGCACATCAAAATACAAACTGTTCAAAGATCTGTGTCAGAAATTCCCATCTCCTATAGCATCAGTGCTCAGCAAAACCTTTCACTTCATACTGGGGTGAGCTGCAGTGTTGTGCAGCAGAAGGATTAAGCATCGCTCACCTCTCATTTCATTCTTCTGGGCAGAAAAGCAGCCAAGTAATCCAATAGAAAAGGTAACCATCACTAACAGTATTTAAAAGAGGAATGCTGCCTTTTAAATGAAAAAAAAAAACAAAACCAACCTAGTTATACATTGCATTTCCAGATATAACTAGTTTAATACAAGACCTTGGATTCCACGTTTACTCAAAGCAGTAAGCATCCTAACACCTGAAATTTCTCATGACATTTCTCTGGACCCATGAGTTTAGTGACCCTATAAATGCATACTCTCTCAAACAGCTTAATACTCTTTAAACGAGCTTTTAAGAGGGTTTTCTTTTTAACCAGTAATTTTTAGAAACAATAACAATAAAAGCGAGAAAAAACCTACTTCTTAAAAGCAAGTTTTTCCCTCTCCAAGAGCAATGGAACAGGTCCCCAGAGCTTCCTTCTTCCCGAGAAAACACTTCATGAATAATCAATGCACAAGCCAATTCCTCAATAAGCACCCAACCTTCAAACACACCCAGTATTCAGCAGTCTCTCTGACTCTAGCCTTTCAACTCGTAACACTTTTTTTGCCTTGCCCTCCCCAGTTTCCCAGGCTTTCTTTATTTCTGTTCTTTCCAGCAACTAGGTAGGTAAGCAGAAGCAAAATTTGAGCAGTGGGAGCAAGCTGGGGCTAATTTGCACCTTATGAATTATTCAAGCCCTCCTGATTCCTGCACCTGCACCTAGGCAGGAAGCTTGCGAGGAACAGTCATTACTCTTCTCTTGGGTTTGCACAAGCTTGGTTACTGCTCAGACATTTTGTTCTGTAACCAAGGGCTTCAGGTCTTGTATTAAGCAGCGATAGCGTGTGTGTATGGGGGTGTGTCAGAAAAATAGCCTTACATTGTAAACCCGCCCCTCCCCTGCTGCCCCAAACCCAGGATAATCGTTCAACCCCCTTCTGAGACAAATGAATTGCGGTTTGTATCAGGCTGCTGAATTCATCTCACACATGCTAATCCGGATCAGAGCATCAGCAGAGAAAAAAACGAATGTGTGCACGAGCAGGTCTCGTCAGACGTTTAAACTTCTCTGTAGCTCAACAGGGAGTATTTCACTTGCATCAAGTATTTCACACCCTAACTTGATCATTAAGGCATCCTTCTCCATGGATTCACAGCACAAATAAATTATCTCTCTGGCATTCTAGCTAACATCAGGGGTACTAGCGGTTTAACACTATCGGAAGAGCCTATACGTTGTGCTTTCAACAGGATGGATTTAACAAGCAAACAGATCTTTTTCCATCTTCATCTGCTATTATCTTGGTAAACAGAACGTGACACCTAACTGCAAATCCAGATATGATCCATGAATCCAGACAGCCACTGGGAACATCTGCAGAGAGCAGCAATTAGCACTATTAACGTTTTAAGATAACAATATGAATTTGAATTAATATTCTAAGGCAAAGAGATCTAAAAGTATTATGCAAATTCAAAGCAGCAGCACCATCTCTACTCTATCTCATGTCCACAGCTGCACTGAGCATCTTTGGGTCTTGTCCTTTATTAATGTGTCATCACCAACAAGTTCTCCAGTTAAAAGATTGTCTCATTAATCCCAAGCAGCTAAGCATCATGCTTTGACTGATTCACTAAAACAGATCTGTGGTAACTGATAATGAAACCTCGTTTTATCCCCTCTTCCAAAATAATGAGTCAGACACAAGTGTTAAGCATTCAGAAAAGTACAGTCAACTCTTATCAAATCTTTGCTCTTCTTCTTTCTAAGCCTAAAGAAGTTAATTCATTTTCCTTTCAGTGTAGAATGCATGATTGGTCCTGTGCTGCTCTTATCTCATTCCTATCCAGTAACAGGTACTCTGGCTCCTTTTTTAAAGTATTTTAATCAGGCATGTAAACACGTTTTATTCTTTGATGCTCTTTCAGTCAGCATCATTAATCCCCAGCATGAAATCAATAGACTTAAAACATTTAATCACGTCAAAATGCAACACACAAATCCACAAAGGACTTCAGCTCATCACACACACTGAATAGCCTGCAAGTTGGAAACTATGCCTTCTTTTCGCCTTGGGAATCAGCAAACTCTAAGCTAGCCTTTCATTGAAGTAAACAGATTTCTCTCTCCAAGTATCTGCCGTTAGGCAAAAAAAAGATGTTGATAAACAAAACACGGCATTTTCTGTTTGCTCTGTCATCTTTTTTCATCCCTTGTGGTCACACTGGCCTTATGAGAAACACTTGTTTCACCGCAACCCCTTGACAGTATGCATGTTTAAAAAAGTTTAAAAACAATTACAGCAACTGGGTTACAGAATGTACTGGAGGTGCAAGGGAAGGGAAAAATGTCTTTGCAGTTGTTTATTTTCCTTTTTTAACAGCACACATTGTTCCTTTGCTTGAAGAGAGTGCACAAGCGACAGCAGTCATAATTGCTTTAAAAAAGAAAAGAAAAAAAAAAAAAAAGAAGAAAATGTGGTCTACCTTACATATGATTCCAAAGCCACATGGATACAGAAAGCAACGAGAATCTCTTTTAATGTGGCAGAAGTTGTGGTGGAGATGTAAAAATTAATGACAGCCATACCCATTTTTGATAGGTAGAAGGGCAAGAATGGGTAAACAGGGAAAAGGAATACTCTAGATAATGGAATAACATCTTTAGTTCTATTACACTAAGAAGCACCGAAAGCTTGCTCATTTGAAAGGAGAAAATAAAGTATGAAAAGTGAAACACATGGAGAACTGTGGAAACCAGAATGCTGAAGCTGTCACCCAAAAGGAAAGGCCCACTCCCACCCACTGTCCCATGAACAGTACTACCCAGCACGTCCCTAAACTCATGAGGTCCTTCACTGTAAAGCTGGAGCCGCTTTGGGTACCAACCACAAGGCGCATGTTCATACATACTTGTTCTGGTGCGTGCCCATTTTCTACCTACAGGCAGGGCAATGTCCTGAACTTTGCCCATGTCTTGTGAAGAAGCCCCAACAGGCAGGCAGAGTTTTGATGGCGGTGGCTCTGGAAAGGTGCTGTATTGTAGTCTTGCAGTCGGGTGATTCACCCAGGAAAGAAGGGACTTTGATTACAGGTCCTTCTGAGACAGAAGGTTCATTCAGCATCTCCATTCACCCTAGGAATAACCCAGCTGTAAGGACTCAAGGTCTTCTGCATGAGTATCCATGGAAGTGAGGCTACTCTGCAACCAGGAATGCAAGAACCAGAAGACTAAAATGTGGGATGCAAAAGGGTGATTCTGGCTGTACACTAGAAATCTGGACATTCAGCTTTGAAAGTGGAATGGCGAAAGCTGTATTTCAGTATCCACAACTGTTTCTGGCCTAATGCTGATCCAGGGAATGCAGCCTACAGTCACAGTCCTGTGCATGCTCAGGTAGAATTCAGGTTCTTCCCATCCATTCTCCTTCCCGTCCTGTGACTTCTGTGCTCCTGTCTATACAATGGTCCATACTCTGCAAGAAGGGAGATGAGAGACTCCACTGTTCCCCAAGTATGCCATCTGATTAGGCCTGTGCCAAGGATCCCAATGGTTAAAACAGTCCTTCAATGCTTGTGCTGAGAACCTAAATCTCAGGTCTCCAGGTTCGTTGGCAAGCTAGTTAACAAAGCTCTGCTGCAAAAGGTTTGGATATTCCTGTTTCTGCTGCCAGCTTGTTTTTCAAAAGAATCATCTCTGCTCCATTAACATCCAGAAAGGGCTATGTGGACTACCCCTGAGTGAAATACGTGCTCTGATTTCCTACTGGTTCCCTATAGAGTCTTTAACAACTTGTTTAATGTAACCAGGCTGTGTTCCTATGGAAGCACTTACATTCCCCAGGCTGTCAGCAAAGCGGAGTACACGCCCAAACTAGATGGGCAGGGTCTCCTTTTTGGTTGCTCCTGAGACATGCAACCCTCTCCCACGATTATAATGGTGAATTCAGGAGCTTTTAATAGAATCATAGAATGTTAGGGTCTGGAAGGGACTTCTAGAGATCATCTAGTCCAACCCCCCTGGCCAGAGCAGGATCACCTAGGGCAGACCACACAGGACTGCATCCAGGCGGGTTTTGAAATTCTCCACAGAAGGATACTCCACAACCTCTCTGGGAAGCCTGTTCCAGTGCTCCGTCACCCTCATAGTAAAGAAGTTTCTCCTCATGTTGAGGTGGAACTTCCTATGTTCTAGCTTATACCCATTATTCCTTGTCTTATTACTGGGCACCACAGAAAAGAGACTGGTCCCTTTTCCTCAGAGGTCAGATCACCCTGCAAAGCTTAACCTTAGCATACAGGTAGAAGTTTGTGTCCAACAGAGGCACAAGCGCTGTGTGATCAAGTGTGAAAGAAGTTCTGCATATAACAGAGATACCACTGCCTCCAGTGCAGCACAACCCACTCTCACTACAGCTGAGTGAGGCAATGTAAGGATCCAGAGTCTTAGTGACCTCCTGATGTTGCAGTTTTTCCCACTGGAAGCAATGTTTATGCACTGAGCTGCATGGAGGGAAAGATGCAGATGAGGGAATTACTTCAAATGCTTTGGCTATCCTAGATGCATTAATTTTTCATTACCTCATTTGTGGGAAAAAAACCAAATAACCCACCAACAAAAAAACCTGAGGTAAAACTAATGTAATGAGGACATTCCACATCAGGCAAAGAGAAGATCAAGCATTTTCTTCTGTCAGTGCTCTTAATTATTACCAGTAACATCCTATTTGTTATCATCATCATTCTTCTTTATCCTTTTTCTTTATAAATGATCCAAACTGTCTCTCCCCAAATGTGTAAGGGTTTTTTTCTGTTTGACAGAGGCTGGATCCACTCACAATTGAAAGCAATCAAACTTCAGACATACGGAACATATTTTTTTTTAAAGCCTGTGCTCTGTAGTTACATTTGGTCCTGCAGATGAATTGCAAGTACAGACTTGGGCCTTCCTAACTAAGTGGGAATCCTGGTAAGTGAAACCATGTCCTCTGCAATGCTTATTTTCTTTTTGAATTGATGACAAATGAGAACTGCTCCGTCCAGTTATGTCTTACAAGTGGCAGGAATAAAACAGAATGGTGCAAATGTTTGTCTTTGAATAGCGGAGAGTCAAAGCAAACTAAGGTGAAAATGGTGTCCGGCAGGGTAATTCAGATCAGGAAAGTCATCCAACTCCAGAGCAGCTTGACCCTAACATAGCCCCAGGGGCAGTGCTACAGCTGCCAGCTAGACAGCTAGCCAAGAAGCTAGCAGAGGTGCAAGCCAAGAAGCCAGCCATGAACCCACATGCCAACGTAGGAAAGCTCTATGCCAGAATTTGGCATCTGGGTCCTCCAGCTGCCAAACACGTCCCATCTGGCCGAGCCTGTGGAACAAGGTGTTAAAAAGAGGAACGGAGATAAATTATAGAAGAGCAAAAGCCGTACCATTTGGGAGACAGTAAGGATGAAGAGGTGTGTTGTGCCCACCAACATCTGAAACTCACATAGTATCACTTTGTCACCAATGAAATGGTGGATCAGGGCACTTCTGGATCAGGGGAGGCAGTATGGATAAAATGTTCAGCATTTTACAGGAAAAGGAAAGTTAGACACGCATGAACTGGAGCAACAGTCCCAGCCTGTGGCCAACCATGGAAGTCAACAGATGCAGAACATTTGTGTAAACTTACAACTTTTAGTAGATGTTGGGAACCCAATTTAAAAAAGGAAATGGAGCCTACAAAAAATGTTTCTTCAAGACTTTCATGACCCATTCTGTTCACCACCATTACAAAGAAAACCAAGTATCTAAGAATGTTTCTGTACTTTCATAACTAGAATACCACAATTTTGAGTTTGATTTTATGAAATAACACTATTGAGATTTAGTGGGAAAAGGTCACTTGAGTATAACAAAATTGACAAAAAAACACCTCACAACAAAACTGGGCAGGCATGAAATTTCATAGATTCGTAGAATCGTTTCGGTTGGAATAGACCTTTGAGATCATCAAGTCCAACAGTTAACCTAACACTTCCAGGTCACCACTAAACCATGTCCCTCAGCACCACATCCAAATGTCTTTTAAATAGCTCCAGGAATGGTGACTCAAACTCTTCCCTGGGCAGCCTGTTCCAATGCTGTTGTTAAACACTTTCAGGGAAAAATTTTTTCCCCAATATCCAACCTAAATATCCCCTGGTGCAACTTGAGGCTGTTTCCCCTTGTCCCATTCACTTGTTACTTGGGAACATGGACCAGTCCTAATCTTCTTTCAGAAGGTTGTAGAGAGCAGTAAGGTCTCTCCTGAGCCTCCTTTTCTTCAGGCTAAACAACCCCAGTTCATTAGAATCATAGAATGGTTTGGGTTGGATGGGATATTTAAATGTCCTCTAGTCCAAACCCTCTGCAGTGAGCTGTGACATTGCCAACTAGATCAGGTTGCTCAGAGCTCTATCCAACCTGACCTGGAATGTTTCCAGGGATGGTACATCTACCACCTCTCTGGGCAATCTGTTCCAGTGTTTCACCACTGTCACTGTAAAAAATTTATGCCTTATATCTAGTCTAAATGTACCCTCTTTTAGTTTAAAAATATCACCCCCTGTCCTGTTGCACCAGGCCCTCCTAAACAGACTGTCCACATCTTTCTTATAGGTCCTCTTTAAATACTGAAAGGCCACAATAAGGTCTCCCTGGAGCCTTTATTTCTCCAGGCTGAACAACTCCAAGTCCCGCAGCTTCTCCTCACAGGTGAAGTGCTCCAGCCCTCTAATCATTTTTATGTCCCTCCTCTGGACCCACTGCAACAGGTTCATGTCCTTCTTGGGCTGAGGGCTCCAGAGCTGGACACAGTACTCCAGGTGAGGTCTCACGAGAGCAGAGTAGAGGGGCAGAATCGCCTCCCTTGACCTGCTGACCATGCTTCTTCTGCTGCAGCCCAGGATACAACTGGCATTCTGGGTTGTGAGCGCAGTTGCCAGCTCTCATTCAGCTTTTCATCCACAGGTATCCCACAGTCCTTGTTCACACGGCTGCTCTCAATCCCTTCATCCCTCATCCTGTATTGATACTGGGGATTACCCCAATCCTACTGCATGACCTTGCACTTGGCTTCGTAGAACCTCATGCAGTTCACATGGGTATATTTCTCAAGCCTGTCCCGGTCATTCTGGATGGCATCCTGTTTCCCAGGCATGTCAACAACACCACTCTGATCGCTATAATTATGAACTTCCTGAGGGTGCAACTCAATCCCACTGTGTATTGTCACTGACGAAGATATTAAACAGTGCTGGTGACAGTGCAGACCCCAGAGGGACACCATTTGTCACCATTCTCCATCTGGACATCGAGCCATTGACCACCACCCTCTGGATGCGACCATCTAAC
The DNA here is from genome assembly GCA_025331215.1 of Actenoides lindsayi. Lineage (NCBI taxonomy): Eukaryota > Metazoa > Chordata > Aves > Coraciiformes > Alcedinidae > Actenoides > Actenoides lindsayi. The sequence goes on from WTSP01020091.1 coordinate 288,436, forward strand.
CAATTCCTCATCCACCAAATCAAATCTAATCTATCATCTATCAAATTATCTATCAAATCCACCTCTCCAATTCAGAGAGAAGGATGTTATGGGGACCCTGTCAAAGGCCTTACAGAAGTCCTGATAGATGACATCCACGGCTCTTCCCTTCTCTTCCCTTGTCTACTGACGTAGTCACTCCATCATAGAAGGCCACTAGGTTGGTCAGGCAGGACTTGCCCTTGGTGAAGCCACGTTGTCTGTCTAGAATCACCTCCCTGTCCTCCATGTGCCTTAGCATTGCTTTTAGAAGGATCTGTACCACTATCTTCCCAAGCTGACAGGTTGGTACTTCCCAGGGTAGCTCCCTCAGCTGCTCCTCATATATGACTTGTGCTCTAGACTCCTCACCAGCTTCACTGCCCTTCTTTGGACATGCTCCAGCACCTCAGTGTCCTTCTTGTAGCGAGGGGCCCACAGCCGAACACATTCAAATGAAATATATACAGTCACAGAACTGTATTTAGTTGTGGCAGACCTCACTTCAGTCAAGCAGTTACTGCTCCTAAACTGCGCTGTCATCCAGGAAGCGAGCCCAGCACTGATGAATACTCCTAGCAGTGTGAGCAGTTTTAAGTGCACCAGAAGAATTTATACTTTGAAATGATACACTGACCTAAATATTCATCTCCTTGGTCCCATTTCCACCTTTCACTCTATAGACAGGTCCACATGGCTTAAACGGGGCTTGCCAGATGTGACTTTTGTGAACAATTTGGTCCTTTATTCTAAAAAGACATAGAAGGCCCTGTATCTCTCTTCCAAATTTCTCTTCTTATTAGCAGCTATTTGCCTCACCAAAATACTACATTTCAGTCTCATCTCACTCAAGTCAGAGCAAATAGACTTTCAAAGATTTAGAGTTAGTACATGAGATGAATTATGTTGTCTTCATCTGTATCTAACCAAGCTCAGGGGGCCTCATTACTAGGATCTCAGATTCATTGTATTTGTAAACTCTACATGTAAATACACGAGCAATTTTTTGAGCAAAATATTGGTAACATTAAACAAAGAGAAAAAAAACTCGCAATATAAGCCTCCTTCTTGAAAGTGCTTCCTGTAGAACAGAAGTTAATATAATTGATGATCATATAGAAAATTATTGCTAATTTCAGCTAAAGGAGACTGCATTTAAAATTGTAGCTGAAATATCAGTTTATTTTAGAAACACAACATTTTGATAGACTACTAGGCTCTTCAGAGTTATTTCTGAAGTTGCACTGATAATTTCAATCAGGATGAAGACAATTCTAAGGATTTTAAAAAAGTAAATATATCATCTCAATTTCATATCAGAGGAAAACTTAAAGCTTTGTATTGGTTTTAACAGAGAAGTTGCCGCTGCTACTTTGAAAATGTTTGAGTAATAAGATCCTGCAAATTTTTAATATAAATACAGCAGTTGTAATGCAATTAACTGCAAATTGGAGATAGCAGTAGATTTGAGGAACGATTTCTGTATTTGACTACTCATTAGCAATTTGAAAGTGTAATTGCTCTTAAACATGCCATCTTGTTAATTTTATTATGAAGCTTAGCTCTACTTACAAATGTGAAGAATTAGGCTTATTGTACAACTTATTTGCTTATACTGAATATGTTAAATTGGGTTTCCTTCTGTACTCCACAGCTAGAGGGCCCATGGATTACTAAGAGTAGGTAAAGCAGTGAGCTGATGGGTTTACACTAGTCACATGATGAACTCCAAAGGAATCTTTTTAGAGCCCCACAAAACAAAGAGAAGAAGGGGAGAGGACAAAAAAGCAAGCAAGCATACTGAGAATGGATATTTCCTTGAACACAGTTTTAAAACCCAATAAACCAAGAGCAATGAATCCAACACAAACAGGATCTCTACCACTGTTGGTACATCCCTTCTGTCATGTGACTGACATAATTTCTACTTGGGCAAGCGAGGTGAATCCTAGGCACCTTATAACATCACGACACTCCCTAAACCTCCCAGACACACCCCCCCGGATTTGTATATAAACTCTGCACTCTAAAGCAGGGCACCTACTGGGCCCATTACACAGTAAGGTGTTAAAATGTTGGCCTCCTCGAAAAAAAGAAAGCAAGGAGACATTTGCAAAGACCTCTTCCTACATTCTACAGCTTTGCTTGTCGACTGTTTCATGGTAACTGGCAATGACCCATTATAACACCAGCACTGGTGACTCACATTAACTTTGTTACTCAATTTCAGCAGACTACTTTGAACATTTTAAACTGCATTAGCAAACATCGGGATTTTTTTTTCTTCTGTTCTGGTAGTGTAGTCACTGGGATTTGTAAAGAAGATCTGCAGCTTTCCCATGATGCACACC
>WTSP01020092.1:3394-26963 GCA_025331215.1 Actenoides lindsayi
CAAGGGTCCTGTTGTGCCATCCTCCTTTCTCAGCCGGGGGGGGGGGGGAGGGGGACGGGGGACAGTGGAAGATGCAAGAAAAGCATCAGGACACTGCTTCTTGTTCCCCAAAACTTCTTGTTTGATGTTGACTTCATCACGGTTGACTTCATCATGAACAAATCATATCACCCATCCACATTCCTCAATGCCTGTAACTTAAAACTGTAACTTTACCATCTCCCTTGAGCTGAGAAGGATTCCAACTCAGCAAGCAGAGGCTGGACAGAGGAGCTCAAGGGGTCCTGAGCTCCCAGGAGTCCACAGCAGCAAGTGGCAATAAAGCTTGTACAGACCTGCCTCTCCTGGGCAATGTCCTAGGTGGGAAAAGTAGATGGAAAATCTCCATGCTGAGCTGTATAACTGAGAAGGGGGTTTTGCAAACTGAGCTGCCATCTGGATGCACACAGGACCTTCCTGTAAGGGTAGAACCCAAGTGGGGTGGAGGGGGGACATCATGCCAAGATGCCTCAGGCCTTGAGGACACAACGTGTTGGCAGTCTGAAAGGCTTTTGAGGTTGTGAGCTCTTCTGATGGGCTGGATGGCACATGAACAAACTACCAACAGAAAAGGGGAGGGCAAAGGGACCAGAAAGAAGCAACCTTTCAGAGTTCTTTACTTTCACTCTTCATGAGATGGCAAGGGGCAAAAGTGGAAGTTTTGCCCAGGCCTAGTTTTTGCTACTGCTCTCTGCACTGGAGAATGTTCGGCCTAACTTCATGGGAGGAGCCCTGATCTCACTACGCCTCTCTTTCCTGTGTACCCCTCCAAGGTCTGGGCAGAGCCATCTGCACAGCTCCCATGGCCAGGCCTTCTCCAGGAATAACAGGAGCATCACAACAGAGAGCTCCTCACCTTCTTACCATAATCAGCTCTCCAGCCCTCCACATTTTAGTTCTTGAGATTCATCTCTGGTTTATTCTGACAGAAACAACCCCAACAGTGGGTGACGAGACCCTGGCTCCTTGCACCTACACCTCTGTAACTCTGTCAGTTTTCCATTTCTAGTTCTCCTACCCATTTTTACATCCATCTCCATGTGCTAAAGGACCCCTCCCCTCACGCTTCTGCCTTGCTCCAGTGCCTAAGTGTTAAATAAAGCCGGAGTAGGAGAGAATCTTACCAACCTGTCTTTACCCAGTAGATCGTACAAGTCAGGAAAGTCCGAAGGATTAGACAGACTTAACACTTGGAAGGATGCTCATTTGGATGTGTGTTCTTCCCAGCAAGAGCCTGAAGCAGCAGGAGACAAGTCCAAGCCACACTGGAAAGACCTCTGGGATTTCCATGGGATGGGTTGTAGCAGCAGTGGCACCACTGGATGCTCTGAGCATCTCAGTGACTCAACGTGGTGAAGCCTAAGATGGAATGAGTCCCCAGGGGTCTGGCACTTGTTTCCCTCTGGGCTGAAACAGGAGGATGGAGCCATACGACAGGGAAGTGTGAGGTCTGCTGCAGCTAATGCCCCTCCTTCTGGAAGATTACAAGCAGCTAAGCTCCTGGTCTATCAAAAGTGTCCGATCCACTGGCCTGGCAGCTTAATACTGACGAATATGGCCTAAATCCTAATACTGTCTCCTGCCGTCTTCTTCCCACAGCATGTGCCTCCTCCTCCTCTTCCCCTCTCCTGAGAAAACAGGAGCATGAAGTGGTTGCTAGATACAGACCACCGTAAGAGAAGGGTGGAGGAGGTCTAGAGAACCACTTGGCTGGATGGAGACCAGAAAGCAGACTCCTTTGGCTGGCTGGTGTCCTGTTTTCTTGCCCCAATGCTGAGGAAGAGACCAGAGGGTTTGAAAGGCAGGTTGTAGGTAAGCTTTAAGGCAGACTGTTTGGTTGCATGGGGTTGTTTTTCACCCTGTCCTGACACAATAAGGAAACTAGTTGTATGGGACATAGCAGCAGGAGTAGCAGCAGCAGACATGCTCAAATGACAAGTGCGGGCGCGAGTTACCCTCTCTGCTCCTCAGAAGCAATCATCCACGTTCCTCAATGCCAGTCCTTCGACTCCCCATTCCCTGACTCCACCACAGGACCACCCGCACATCTCAACACAGAAACGTCCCAGTTGCAGCTTGAAGGCTACAAGGGGACCTTTTGTTGGCTTTTTGAGGGCAGGGGGAGAAGGAGGAGCTGTACAGAAAGGCCACTGCAGTCTGCTGAGCTCCCTGGCTGCAAGTAGCATTCCTGTGAGGAGCAGACACATCCCACGTCTCGAGCTGGCTGGGCGTCCGGCAAGTCACTTGCCAAGAGACACAGCCCCGTGGAGATCCCACCCCAACCTCAGTGCCCCGAGCATGCGATACCTTGGCATTCAGCATCAGAAAAGGCTCAGCTTGGAGTCCTCCAAGAGCACAGCCTCTTCCGTGAACGGTCTGAGTTGTGAGTGCTGGAGAGGGGAAAGTGTTTTTGCGTTGATCATCATCTCTCACTCTTTCTCTCTTTCTCTACTTATTTCTATAAATATGAGTACATAAATAGCTTGTTTCTCGCCTTGAATATAGATATGAACTGTTCAAATTAGGTGGGCATAACATGCTGTTTTGATACATGAAAGTCTTCTCGACTTGACTCTTGGTTGTTTGTTTCTCAATCATCACTATTTAAGATATAGTTAATACATAAACCCCTACTTTGAGTTCTCCTTGGACAAAAATTAAAGGCAGACTGGTTGAATTCTAAGGGTCCCTGGTGCAGAAATGCCATCCAGTTGAGCAGCTAAATGTTAAAAACGATACCAAAAGGGATGTGGTGTCTCTCCTAGCCTGCCTTGAGCAGTGTGGTCCTCCATTCCACGTCGCTTGGCGTTACCCAAGACTGAAGCCACGGAGGTCTTTCTGATTGTGCTCTTGGGCGTTGGGGTCCCGGCAAGCACACTCGCCTTGTAGGTCACAGGACATAGGGAATGGAGTAACCTGGGGAAGGAAACCAAAGACATGAAGGAAGAGCATCCTGGAGAGCAAAGACCTTCAGAGATCAGCTGCAGTCTTCAGCTAAGTTATTTTTTACAGTGATTTATTTCAGTGCTGAGCTGGTGGTGCACTGAGGCCTCAGGTGAGGTACCTGTCCATAAGAAAGGCTGTGAAAAGCATAAAGAAGAACCTGTTCAACTCATGAAGTTACTGGTCAGCAGATACTCCCTTAACAGTTCACAAGAGGCACATGAACATAGCTGACTGGAGAGACTTCTCAGGCAACTCTGGGGCTCTCTGGGGTACTTACCAGGATGCCGGCATCACATCACACTGCCAACTCCTCCTGAAAAGGTATCCTTACCCCAAAGGCTACAGAGGCTAAGTCTGTACAGAGAAGTTAGAAACCCCTCATCTCCCATGACCAACTCAAATGCTCACCAAATACTACTGGTTCCAGCAGTTCCCAACTCCAGCCTCCCCACAGCACTCCTACCTGCCTCCAACTCGGGGGTTCTGGTGAGTCCTGCTCCTGGGCCATAACCTCCCCTCTGTAGGGTACCATTCTGCAGTGGGGCCCTATGGCTTGGGTGCTGCTGACCTGCCTAAGTCCATTTGTGCATTTAGCTATGAACGTTCCTGGTTTCAGTTCCTGAGGAACTGAACAGAACGCTACTCAGCAGATCAGTGAAGCTTCAGACCAGCAGAGACTGCTCTAAATACCAGTTGTGTTTACAGTTGCGAGACGCAGCTAACGGGCACCGAGGAACAGCAAAGGAATGCAAGTGAGAGACTGCTACGTGCATGATCTGTCATCTGTCCATGATCTCTCTGGAGAAGCGTGGGAAGGAGCTGAAACAATAGCCTGCAGTGCCTGGCTAGCGGAAGTTGATTTTGGCCTATTGCATCACAGTATTTACATAAAGAAAAGGGGGTGGCAGTTGAACAACATCTCGCTTGCCCTGAAGTGAATTCCCAAGAATTTCTCCCATCTGCACAGACTGAACAAATGACCTCATTCCCCCTCCTCTACACTCCTTCCAAGACAGTGCCACAACCTGTTCAAGCGTTCCCGGTGAGGGCTGCACGCGCGCGCTCCGTCTGCTCCCCCAGTTCTGCTGCCACATGTTTGTTCTCCCTTTCATAAACACTTTTCTCCAGGCTATGAAGCCTGGCTCTGTCTGTTCCCTATGTGTCATCAACAGCACATCTAGGAATGCGGCCCAAGCACGGTACATGAACGCAGAGCTGTCATTTCCACCTAGACCTTCCATACGTGTCCTGGCACGTCCATCTCCAGCATGCCTTTCTCCTGATGCACACAAGAATGGGATGGAGGGGTGTGGGTCTTTATTTCACAACTGGGGAGCCTAAGGCAGGGACATGCTGACAGAGACATTAAATAGCCAACGCTCATCACCAAATCAGGGTTCAGAGAGCCTCCTCCCCTTGCTTTTGACTTCATTCCCAGAAGATCTGACCCTCCAGGTAGAATATGGTGATGACTCTTCATCAAGCCATGGTCTTGGTGACTTACAAGCTTAATAACCAACCAGTGAATAATGTGAATCTGCAATTGTGCAAATGAGGAAGTTGCAAAGAGAGAACTCAAGAAGTTAAAAAAGCAAATGAATCAAAATAATTGGAAACTAAAGAAGTCTATAAACTGCAGAAAACAATAGGAGCTTAAGGGTCACTTGATCCAACAGAAGCCAGCCAGAGCAGGACTGTCTCATATCACAGTGTTAGGAATATTCTTAGATAGGAAAACAGAGAAGTCTGCAAACAATGGGGTCTGGGGAGGAGGCTGAGGAGGGATTGTTTAATGACTGAATTAAAATACTGGAAAAAAAGAAAAGATATAAGAAAAAATAAATTGACTTTTTTTGTTCAGTGTAGAAGGAAACACTTTGGTTTAGATTATCTGCTACAGTTCAGGTTTGACCTTTTCCTTCAAGACAGAGAAATAAAAAAGACTATTTCAGAGCAAAAGTTATGTCTTGAACTAAAAACTTATTGCACTTCGAAAATGCTCTAACAAAACATTTAAGCATGCCTGGAGTTTTCCCCTATTTTTTATCCTGAATCATTCAGTTCAATCTGGATTTGGCAATGATTTTGACTCAAAAAATCCTCCCTGTTGTACAACAAAGCTACTGGTTGGAGGCGAGATCTGGGAACCTGATGCTTTCATTTGTCTTGATCAAGCTTTTTTCCTCTCCCTGGGCTGGATTCACAGTGTTTGTGTGTAACAGCCTAATGAAGGCAATGAAATGGCCCCTGCATTCAAAGGGGACAGGCTCACAGAGAAAGTGGATACATGTTTTGCATCGAACAATCACACACCCAATTCAGGCATTTCAGGAAAGTGGCTGGAATCAGCTATGACATCCTACTGTACTTTGTCTCTGCTGCTGTCCATGTGTAAGAGGGGCAGTAAAATGTGGGGCAGGCATGGAGACCCCAGACATGCCACCATTTTACTCGTGGGACCATCAGAGCCAAGGATGAAAGCCCTGCATGACTATCTCCAAACTACCAGCTTACATTCCCCTAACCTACCTTGTGGGCTGTGCTGAAATAGCAGCCTTAGAAACCCAAACTGGCATGAGTTTGATGTTGCCCTGAAGTAATCTACCTTCTTCATTGTCTCTCCTCCCATTCCTCCTTATGAGTTCCTCATTCTCCCCTTTGCTTTCTTACCGCTTACTTACAGTGTGTGCTCAGACCCGGAGCAACCTCAACATAAGGGGCATGTAAGAGTCTGGATTGCTCTTCCATTGCAGACAATTTCTGGTGAGACAGAGCCACCAGAGAAGAAATGTCTTGCCATGTGTGGTCCTCTAGAAACCTTCTGGTCTCCTAATAGTGGTCATGGACAGAAGAGCAGAAGCTGTCTCTCTGGGGCAGACAGTTGCACGGCTCAGCAGCAGCTCACAGCAGTGGGTAGCCTGAGAGCAAGAGGGTTTCTTCCCAATCAGATTAATTAGCCTTGTTCACTTTATGTCCCTTACAGAGGTTTTTTTATGAAGTTTTGATTTTTACTGTGCTATTGTCCAGATAAATGAATTGTTTTGTCTTATGGCAGAGAGCTCAAGAGATCAGTTTTCTATTATGTCACAAGGCAGAGATTTCTATGGGTAGTGAGCACATCCACAGTCACATTAGACAAAATCCTCAAAACTTTTAGCAGTAGTACATGGCTTCCCCTTTAAACAACACCTACAACAAATACACATTTGAGCTCCTCAAGGACATGATTTCCACAGCTACACATGGAATCTAACCCCCATACAGCATCTACTAGGATTGTCCCAAGTACCCAACTCAGAAGAATCCCTTAGAAGAAGAACTGTCTATTCCCTTGGGCTCCTACAGAGATAGCCCTCTGGACTACAGAGCCATGAATAAAGCTGCTGGATGTGCTAGAAATAATAAATCTTGGACCTTTTTCTGAACGATGGCCCATTTATGTGTGGAGCCCAGATATACATACTCCAAGATTAACTGCTTCTTTTCTTTTTAAATAGGTGTGTGAAAGCCCAACTTGTTAACAGAATAAATGGCCTGTACTGAAATTTCCAGATATGCTCACTGTAAAGCCAGCATTAAAGAATCATTTCTTCCACTCAACAGGTCCTGTGTTTCAACTGCATCTGTTTCTCCTTGTAGAAAACCCTACTAATATCTAGGAGGGCAGGGAGAAAAAGCTAAATATTAAGTTCAGGGCCTGGCTTGATTATTTGATGCAGTAATGCAGCATACTGTCTCCTCAGACCAACTAAAATACTTTGGAAAAGCCGTAACTGAGGAGCACAGCTCCACACACCTACACCCCACCCCCCAAACACACACATCTCTTGGAGATGTTTCAGAACAGAGCCACAACACGAACACACAGCACTCAGGGGCATGTGGGTCACACCTGAGCCACACTGGACCCCACACCTATCTATCTTCAAGAGAGAACAGACACAACCTAAATCACATCCATCACCCCCGGAGCGTATGCTGCATGACACACGCTGCCCTGAACCTAGAAGAGCAATTGCAGCGGGTGTGGGCTTATGGGCAAGGCAAGAGGCTAGCACAGACATCTGGGGTGTAACGCAGAGGAGGTGTGAGACACCTCCACCTCGAACAACTCACCCACCACCCCTGCTGCACAGACTGTGAACCCATACTTCCATTCTCCACAAAGGCATGGGAGCCCTAAGCATCCTCTCCCACGCTAGGTGATGAGACCTTGGACAAAACCCAGGCTCCCTCTTGGAAACAGGGCCACATTTGTCCTTGATGCCATGCTCCAGACTATGGGAACAATGATACCACAGACCAGTGGAGAAGTAGGATCCAGGTCACGAAACGAGCAAGAGGCCACAAGTCCTCGCTACACGGCACCTATCTGAAGAGGCTGGTGACATCCCAAGAGAGATCCCTGCTGAGAAAGGCCAGTCTATAGGGAATTGGTGGGAATGTTGACAGGAGAAATCCCAGACAGGTAGAGGGAGGGATGGGAAACAGTTCTGCAAAGGGTCAGAGCTCATCCCTCACACAGGCTCCTATCAGGCTGACCTGGCTGTACCTCCCACCCAGTGTACTCGGGGCGGGTCCACAGCAGCAGCAGGGCAGGCAGGATCAAGCCCGGGGAAGCACCCGGGTTGGAGGTGACGTGTAGAGGGGGGAAGCAGGGGAGGGGGGCTGCAAAGTGTTGGGAAACAGTCTGTTGTTAGATTTCAGCCCCGAAGTGTTTGCGAAATCTCCCAGACAAGCCTAACTGGAAATCCGAAGGCCTCGCCACAGGCAGAGGCTCCGCGGGCGAGCGCGGCCTGTCGAGATAAGCGTGGCAGGCCCTGCCCAGCGCCGCAGCCCCGCGCCCCCCAGGACCCCCCAGCTCAGATGCTTGGGAGTATTTTGTTCCCTGACAAGGCCCCGGTGGGACAAAAGTGCATCTTGCAAAGGTCTTCTCAGAGGGTTTTTGGCATTTATGTCACCAGGGCTGTTTTGAGATAACGGAAGAAGAGCGAGCCCCTCTTTTCTTCCTGGGGCTGGTATGTGGGTTCACACATAGGGCACCGCTCCGGAGGGCCTGGGAAAGGCGAAGATGAAGCTCGCAGGAAACCTCTTCTCTGTGCAACACAGTCTTGAAGGTTTGAATTTGTGTTAACTGCCCCACCACAAAGCGGGCTTTCCTCCGTCGAAGCCAGCAAACACAGTGCGACAAGACATAGCTCAGCCAGACACCACAGATGCTCCTCTCTCTCCATCAGGTATAACTCAGGAGCCACCTCCCCAGAGCCGGTGGAAGGAGGATGGCCCACAGCCAGGAGGGATCCCCGGGAAAGCCCTGCCCGCACGGATCCCCGCATCCCCATCTGCGTGCTGAGCAGAGCAAGGGAGCCCGTTTGCCAAACCACACAGAGCTCAGTTGCTCAGCAATCAGCTGCGCTTCCTACCCTCGTGCTACTGATTGTGCAAACATGAATGTAATTACTCTAAATAATCACCAAAGATTTAATAGGAGCCAGACCACCCAGCGGCCAAATTGCTGGCGGTGGAGCAGGGAAGGTTTGTTCGCTGGTTTTTGTAACACTTGCTAATGAAGTGAGGTCGGATAGCAAAGCAAACACCCTCCACTAGCACGTCCCCTGGGAACACTGTATGTTGTGGGAAGCCCCACGTCCCTTGAAGCCAAGAACGTTCTCTCAGGATAGGCAACATGTGCTACTACCATCACTGCTTTTAATTTCTCGCCGCCTGGAAAGCCTCCCTGAACGATTATGAAACCAAGCTCTGAGCCCCAAAATAAGCTCCCATCCCAACCAACCATGGCTGGAAATGCTCCTCACATGGCAAACAGTTAGCCACTGAAGCTGCACCAGCAGGTCATGGGTAAGGGAGTTCACCCACACGCCTGGGTGAACCAGCGTGCTTGGAGCACGCAGCAGCGTGCAGCCGCTTCCAGAGGCATGAAGAAACACTCCACGCTGCAGCCTGCCTTCCTTCCTTCCTCCATGCTCACCCACCATTCACTGTATCTTGTCAGCTAATTATAGAGCTGACAAACACATCCAGCTGGGGACATTCAAGATGTTGGGAGCAGCATCCGTGGCAGCAACATCAGCTCTTCTGGATAAGAAGAATTTCCTCAGCCGGGGTGGTCATTTAGGTTGCTGATTGCACGCGATGGAGCAAAACCTGAGACTCCCCAGGACAGGTCTGGGTTGCAGTTAGAGAGCTGGGAGAAGGGGCTTATTTCTCAAAAATATCAAGAAGTGGTTATTTCTGTTGTCTCAGGGGTAGGAGTGCAGCAGACCCGCTTTCTGGGGAGACAGGGACAGCCTTTGGAAATCCCTGCTGGAGCCAGCAGCAGCCCCTCAGTTCAAAGCTCCTTTCTTCAGGCCTTGAATTCTCGGCCATAAAGTCTCTGAAGAGCTTTTGATAACTTGCCTATCTTTTAGATAAGCAAAGCTTTGGATGAATCCCACATGGTCCTCTATCTACCATAAGTCCTCATTTGTTTTCCGCCAAAGCACTTGCTGGTTTTCCTCTCCAAGGTGTTGGACAGAAATGTCAAGAGGCTGAAGGGGCAGGACGATTTTTCTTTTTCTTTTCTAAGTGCTATGGGGCAAAGCAGCTGAGGGAAAACCTGAGTGATAACTGAGACAGGTTTTTCTCACGGGAGCTGTAGGTTTACCCCTTACATGACAAAAAAGGAAAGACAGAGAAGAAAAAGAGATGAAAGTTGACCCTTTCAAATGGTTTAAGCCGGGGGGGGAATTTAAACCACCAAATTCTATGTATTTATATCTACAGGGACCAGACTGAAGGATCTTCAGCTAAGCAAATCTGCAATCTGAGTCTGGAACAAAGTACATTAGCAGAGCCTAAAGAGAGACATTTCTGATTCTGAGAGGCCTTTCTAGACAGCCTTACCCAGGGAGAACTTGTAAAAGGAAAGGGGAAGGGAAAAGAAGCGAAGGAGAACAGCAGTTGGAGAGATTTTCTGAAAAAAATGAGAAAGAAACCACCACAGCCTCTGTCCCTGCAATGCTGCACACCCTGGAGTTCCTCTCGGGAGGCCACCAGCCCAGAGGCAGCCAGTTATGCCCAGGTTATTTATTTTTCTCACTTCAGCAGTGTCACGTATTTAATGTTTTAAAAAATAGTATCTTCTTTTATCTGCAGCAGGATACAAAGCAAGAAGCAGTTTCCTTGAGCAGCCAGGCAGAAGGGAGCTGGCAACCTGTGCTGGGTCAGGAGGGTAGGAAGATTAGAAGGAGATGGGATTTTGCTTTGTCCTTCACGGAAGACTTTATCCCCTCCAGATACACAACAGAAGCTTTCTCTCCCTTGGAGGTTGGCCGGCAATGGCCTTCCTGTCTCTCAAAGCTGCTCCTGGGTCACGCACAGGGCAAGCTGTGAGCAGCGCAGCCCCGTCCTCTGCCCCCACCCCAAACGCTGCCAATGGTCCCTGCTCCCCACGCAGCCCATCTTCCCGGGGCTGCATCAGCAGGACTCACATCCCCGCTTCCTTGGGTGGCAGCGTCCCTGCACCAGCCCTGGCTTCTCGCCCGCTGCGGGGGGATGCTGAGCAATTAGCGCACAACAAATAATTAAGCTGATGAATGTCTCCTTTTCCCGCTCGCCGACTGCAGTGGCCTCGAATTTATGCCCAGAATATGACCGAATTTATTCGTGGCCGTTTGTAGCATTCAAAAGAGGTCTTTAATGATTTCTTTTAAGCTCTCTAGCCTGATTGTGAATAGCGCAGGGCAAATACTCATTATTTCCTATCTAAGCAGCAGCGCTGATTAGTCGGCGGTCGGTCAGATAAGTCACACCGCTCTGTTCCCCTCTTGCTGCAGAAATGCACAAGGTCATTTGCTGCTAATGCTCAAAGGCGAAGGGAAAACACGACCCAAGCGAATGCCGCGTGGAAGTCTCTCGTGCATTTTCAAGGCAACAAACCAGGAGCATGCAAAATCTCACATTAAGAGAGAGTAAGAGGGCTCGGAATGAAAGTGAATATGGGTTGAATAATTTTGCTTTCACACAGCCTGGTGTGCAGCTGAAAGTGCGTTTGGGAGGGTAGTGGGATTGCAGTGAAACTTAAGTCTTGACAGTTTGCGGACGTTAAAGATCTGAAGCCGGCTCTTACTTGACTCCTGAATCTTCACATGATGCAATGTTAATCTTCAGCCCTTTCCTAAAATAATGTGTGGACTTGCTACATTCTGTTAAATGTGAACCATGTGTCACCTCGGCAATGGCTGCAATGGTGAAAACATGATAAATCTAAAGCTTGTAAAATGTCCTGTGACATTTAGGGAGAAAAACAGGTGTTGCATAAATGTTAGACATTTATGGGTAAACTTGCAGGGGCTTTAAAAGACTGACACATCTGCCACATAGTATGTAACCCTGAAAGAAAAGGAGCAAAGCAGCCTCTTTCATGTGTTTCGCTCTTTCTACAGCCGTATGAAAATACAACCTCATCTGGTATTGGAATTAACAGAGCTGGACTCACCCCTTCCTATGTCTCCTCCAGGTTTTTGGCTTTTACACCCAACGTGTATTTTAAAAACTGTGCCTTTTTAAGTAGGTGGCAAACTGTGCTGGAAGGATTCGGTATGCGGAGTATTTTTATTCAGCTCCCTTTTCTCTCACCTTTCATTGTTTTTCCCTTTGGAATATCTCCCGTAACGCTCCACTCATAAACCTCTTCAAAGGGAGGGCTGTATTTGAACAGCCTTGCCTGAAATCTGGTCTCAGTCAAAGGCCTCAGACGGGAAAATAACTCGCAGAGCCCCACGGCCCCACGGCTGCTGCCGCAGGTGTCGGCAGCCGCTGCGCAGGCAGCGAGGTGCTGCCGGCCGCCTCCTTGGCCCTGACGCCGCAGCCCCACCGCCTGGGTTATTATTCCCCCTCTTTACCCTAGAAATGTAATAAACTGGGACTTAGCATCTTGCTTTTGGAGTGGAAGGCTCAAGGAGAAGGTGGTTTTCTCACTCCTCCCGAGCGCCTTGTTCAGCTCCTGGGATGATGTCGGTGTTTCGGGAGAGAGGAGAAGATTTTTGGAAGCTGAGCGCACGCTGAGGAAATGATGGGCTCTGTGGTTCAGCTCTCAAACTGTGTGATCTCTAGGGTGGGTGTTTCTAAAGTACAAACTAGGGCAAATCTTACTCCCCCAGTCACAAAGATCCAGCTCCCAGCAAAGTCAGTGGAAGCAGACTTATCTCCAAGAGGCTACAAAGCCTGCCCCAACACATCAGACACAGGACCTGTCTCTGCACCACTCACCCCTTGTACTGGGCAGTTTGAGCACAGAAACCAGTAAATGACTATACTACAAAGTGCTTTCCCCCTCTTGGGTGGTCACTTCATTTCTGGGTGGCAGCGAAGCAGCAGATATTTTGAGCGTGACTCGTCTGGCTGGTAAGTGCTCACAACTCTGTGCAGATCCCACTCTGTCTCAAGTCCCTGCCGAGCAATAAATTCTGCTCCCAAACCTTAATCCTACCCCTCTTCAACTCAATTCAGCACACACATCCCTTATGTTTCGGTCCCATCCCCACCCTACTGATATGTTGTGCCCTTAGCTCCTGTCTTGATGGAGCTGGTTTGGGTCGGTCCCCTCCCAGACAGCTTCACTTCCATTCCTCTCGCACGTCTTGGGATTTTTCATCCCTTGCTCTCAAGCCTGGAGGCAGTGAGATAAAGTTTCCCAGGCAGGCTGTTGTAGGAGGAGAAGACCTACTCCATGCTGAGCTACTGGGCACTTCCAGCTCTGCCCTCCCAGCTGGTGGGCCTGTGAGGCCAGCGAGCAAGCTGTGCTTGCCTTTGGGCTGCTCCTCCCAAGGAGGTGGAAAACCAGCCAGAGATAGGAATCTTTTCTTGGAGACAACACTGAAGACGGGCTGCTGCCTGTCACTGTGCTCGTCTCTACAGTGGCCCTTTCAGCAGGAAGCCCTGTATGGGCTCTCCATGCCCTACTCCACCCTTGGGGAACAGAGAAGCTCACCTGCCCGTGAGCTTCCCTCCCAGCACATGGTTCGCAGGGCCAGTCACAAAAGAAACACAGCAATACAAGGGAAAAATTGCCCAGAAAAGCACATTTAGGAAAACTACCTGTTCCCTCACCTCTTCCCTAGTGGAGAAATTAACTCCAGCTTGCCAAGATGCACCCAATTCCCTTCCCCTGTGTTCCCAGATGGGCCACAGACAGCCCACAGTGCTGCACTGGTAAGAGCTCTTTGACTGAACCAAGGAAAAGAAGCCTCCAGCCAAAGCTATCTTAGAAAGGACTGTTCCCTGCTTAGAGGTCTTCAGTCCTTCGCATCCAATAGAGAGGACCCCTTTCCTCAAGTGGGTGAAATGGAGCATGCCATATGCTGAGCCCAAGCTCCCTCAAGGTTTGCTATTCACTACTATATATCAGATATTTAACATAGCTGAATTTTCATTCTGATCTACACTCAAATCTTGAAGACAAGGTAAAACTCTCACATGACAGAGGCTATAATTTTCTTTCCTTTCTTTGCAAAACAAGTTCCAAATCTGTCCCGGTTAGAAACACAAAAAATGTTGTACTGCTTCAAACCATGAGCCCCATCACTCCAGTCACTGTCTCTAACAGTGTGGCCAGAAATGGATGTTAAAGAAGCATAAAAAAAGGGGAGATGTGTGGAGGGATCCTTCCCCAGGCTCAAGCAGTCAATGGTTTGGATATTCCTGAGCTAGAAACTGCATCTGTTTCATAGCCACTGACAGAGATAACCCCTGCAAATGTGTCTATGCTCTTTTTGACTTCAAATATATTTTTATTCTTAATAATCCTCTCTGTCAATGCATCCTATCGGTCAAACACACATTGTTTCTTTCATTTGTTTGGATCCTGCTTCCAGGTAATTACCATTTCACCCGCTCCTTGCTGCATGATAAGGAACAGTGGACTTCAGTTTCCTAAGCATCCTCCTTGCATTAAATAATGTTTTTATAAATCTCTTCCACTAACCGTGCCCCTTGTCTCTTTTGCACAGTTTGCAGGTCCTGGTCCATGTGGCCTCTGATTGTGCAGAAGATATTTCACATCTCTACTCAGCCCTACTGCCCTGCTTCACCCTCTTCTCTGTCCCGCTCGGTCCTTTTGGAGATGGGATGGTCAGCAGTGAGCCACGTGCACGTGGGCACACACAGATCAAAGCACAGACCTGCAATGATGCTTTTGTTCTGCTCTCTGTTCTTGTCCTGATGACTCCTGACCTTGAGGGTCCCTTTTGAGCACTGAGGGTGGATATCAGGATGGCAAATAGACCCTTCTCAGTGTTTCTGTGTGAAGGTCTCCCAAGCAGTAGGTGCAGCTTTACTGATGAATATGCTCCAGGGTTTTGGAGGGAGCCAACCTTTCCCTATAGATCAGCTGGGGTTTATTCACAGTAGGAATGAATGAACACCTCGACTATTGAAGAACCTGCCTTGCACAGGTATAAGGTGGGTTACGATGGGAAATGCACATGCATATCAAGAGAGGACTTCAAAATGAAACAACAAGAACTCAGTACCTATGGTGAGCTGATCTCTTCTGAGACCTTAGACCTCCCCTATTCTAATAAAACTAACATTTTTCCAGGCATGATGCAGCACCCACTGAGGAATTCCCAGTGAAAAGAGAAAGGGGCATCCCTACCTTTTTGGTCTTGACTGTTGAGGCACAGCAGTCCCCACCATCATAGTTGCAGAAGGCTCGGTTGTTGATGGAGTCACAGTAGTTGTCTCCCATGAAAGGCTGAAAAATTGAAAAGCAGAAAAAAGGCTGAGAGTGTGGACCTGGATAAAACCTGTAACAGCATGTCAGCAGGAAACCACGAAGACTTGAAGGAACGATACAGTTTGTAACACTACCAACTGCTCTGAAAAGCAAGAGATAATTATTCCCCTCTCCCTTCAAAACAGACAGGGAAAAAAAAAAAGGACACTAGAAGGAAGGGAAACGAGCCCTTGTTGGCTTTTCACATCCCACATAAGCTGATGCTTCAGGAATATTAATTTGACCAGGCCCACAGACAGCATCAAGGCATCTAAAACTGTGGCACCTTTTCATAATTTTAAGCTAACCTTCCAAAACTACGTGGGATAAGAAGGTGGTTATGTACAGCAGCAAAGCTGGCTTGCTTTTAATAGTTGTACTTTCCATCACTATTCTCCTAACTATGCAACAAGTGTCAGCAATGAGGGCACAAAACATATCAGGAAGAGAAATGGAAGTGGTCTGAGCTCAGCACAGGGCCCACGTGCTCGTGTTCTCCAACCAGTAGGGACTGCGTGTGACCTTGGCCACAACACGTCATCTTCCTCCGCTCCACAGCTCCGAGCTGGGCTAATGGCAATTATTCAGAGGGATGTTGAGGAGAGCTATTAAGTAAAATTCATAAATCACCTTGAAAATGTGGTCTCTTGTCTGTGCAGTGTGATCACTGGTCTATGTGCTGCACAGGACCTGAATTATAATCACGGTCCTGAAGAAAAGGTCTGAAGTCTGGCTCTTCGTTACACGTTGGAGCCCTCTTGGCCACTAAGCACAGAAGCCTTTCTTGGAAGTCAAAACCGTGGCTGACGCTAAAACAGGCCCGTGCCTGGTATGAAAATCCCAGACAGCAACGAAAATCCCAAAATTGGATACTCAGCAGAACCCAGTCACCTCTCTGTAGCCCTCATGGGGCCATTCCCATTTCATCCGCTCTTTGGGAAATTCACTTATTCTGTGCCAAGATAAAACACACTCAGGACTTCCCTACAAGAAGGTATCATTGCAGAGCAGGTGGGGAGGTTTGCAGAGGTTTCTTGGGAGGATTTTGCAGCAATTGCAGTACCACAGTCTCCCTGATGATAGATACATGAAGAACCAGCCATGAGAGCTCAACGTGCTCTCCCCGGACAGAGCCATGGCCTCGCTCATCAGCACTGACACAGACCCTGCAGAGCGGTGCAGGCACAGGCTGCTAGTGCTGAGCTCCTGCAAATTTAAATATTTCTGTCAGGGTATAGGAAATCCAGGCAACGATGGCAATATCAGACCACAGCAGGACTACCCAGAGGTGACTTGACTCATTGTGTGTCGCTTGTTTAGCTACAAATGCTGACAAGGAAATTGGAGATACAGCCTGAGGCTCCTACCGCTGTAAACTGGCTTAACAACATTGACTTCCACAGAGACTGAGTTCTTTATACAGGCAAAGACTTGGACTTGCACATGCCCTTCCAGTTTAATTAATATGCTAAGGGTTAAAAGGGAAGGATTTATAAGTAGATGGAGAAATATTTTTCTGCCAATCTGGTCATATTAAAAAATGTGAACTTTGTCCTCCTGGGAAATACTGTGGGCTTCTCCATGTTTCTTTTGTATTGCCCTGGCTGTGCCTGCTTGTCAAAAAAGGCTTGACTTTAATGTTCCACACCTATGCCTGTATCCACCATCTATGAACACTGGAAAATCAAGAAAACAAACTCGTAGAAGAATTTGCCTTTCACTCACAGAGTAGACAAGTCAGTCCTTTGGAGGAGAAGAATGGGACAAAGATCATCTACTCTGATTTGGTACCAAAAGCCTCATTTGGGAGACCCTGGAGACCTGGCTGTGGAGGGTGACGTCTCCATAGATCTTCATGCATATCTTAGTGCTCCCATATTTTTGAAGGACTACAGAGGTAGACCAGAGGGACTAGTTTTCTACTGAAACACCTAAGGTAGGTGCCGAGAAGTACGGGGCTGACTCATAAACCTCTATTCCTGCCACTAGGGAGCGACAAAAAATCACCTTGCAGCAGCTGACGGGGTTCCCACCACATCGTTCAGGGAACCCTCCCGAATGCTAAGGACAGTAATACACTAGGGATTGTATCAGCTTAATGGCCCACTATTCTTGACCTACTGGTTTCTTAGTCCCTGCTTCCACAGTCATGAAAAGCCACTTGGTGAAGATGGCGTTTCTTCTGAAATCTTAATGCCAGAGAACAAGCTCTGGCCCATCCGTGGATCCTGGAAGCATCATGCTCTAAAAATGATGCTAGAGGCCATTATCAATTGTCTGGGCAAAGCCTTCCAAGATGATGGATTGCGATGCAGTGACACCGCTGAATGACTGATGAAAAGACGAAAGTTCCTATTGATGCAGAGGGGTCTGGCAATTAACAATGATGGAAGGGAAGAAGACACTGAGAAAAAGCATGTCAGTAATAATGGCTTCTGGTAAATTATTACATCATTGCCAAGTTTGCCTCAGTAACAACTGTCCTTAAACAGCAGGAGAATGGATACCCAATGGTGCATCAGCACCTGAATGGCATTTCTTAATGGCCACTGGATGTTATTTTAGCTCTCTTTGGAGAATAGGGGCTCCCAGCCAGCCTGCATGAATGCGATGCGTGAGATGGCTCATGACATTCAAAGCATTGACAGCAGAATGCTTTTCATTTAGGGAACAACTAGACAGAAACTATTACATTGTTGGAGAGTTATTACCCTCTTGGGCCCAACATTTGTATGCGAAGGAAACCTGTCTTTCACTTCAAGACAAATCGCACGTCACACAGCGATGTGGTCTAGAGTTTCGTGTCAGACTTGGGAATTCTGTGCCATGTTCTGTCACTCTGGTCAAATAACTTCAGTGTGCTTGTAAATTGGGTTACTGGGAGCTGAGAGCACCATCAGTGCTGCAGAAAGTCAGAAGACGTGGGGGCCAAGACACAGTTCTTCCACTGCCCATCCGTGTAACCAAAGCAGCATCTCCCCCCTCTGCCTGGGAGCTACCCCACTGCTAAAATGGGCGTGAAGCTCCCCAGCCTTCCACAGGTACCACAAGGACTGACTTCTTGACATGGGTGAGATACTCACGGGCTGGCATGATGGAAACCACATGAACACTATGACCCAAAGAGAGGTGCTGCAGCCCCATTTAACCACTGGAAGCACCTTAAGACTTCTCTGACTTTTCAAAGACTGTTGCCAGCAGAAACAACATCCTTCAAAATAATTGTTTCTTTCAAATAACACACAAGACTGTAAAAATGTATCACAGTCAAAGTGTAACTGCATTTTTCTGATTGTTTTCTTTCTTTCCTGGTTCAGACAGAGGTGCACAGTGGAGGGATGTGTGATTTGCTCATTGTCCAGCTTGCTGCCCACCAAAGTTCATCTGTGCACACCAAAGCCTTGCTGCCCTTGGAAAGAATTGGCCCTCTAATAAGTTGTCAAAATCAAAGAAAAACAACTGAAGGTTTTTGCAGTGTCTCAGAAATTCCCAGATCCTGGCAAATTCTGACCATCGACCAGTGTTGTTGAGCTACTTGATCATTTAACTCCTGTGAGAGTCACCCACCCACCAGCTCTACAAAACCCCCCAACTCCATCACCGAGTGTCAGAGCTGATGCAGGAGATCACAGGCTGTTTGGGAGGACAGTCAGGGCAAAAGCCTGTTTGCCCCACTTGAAAAACCAGCATTTACAGCCCACGTGAGTGCAGTGAGTGTTCCCATAGCACTTAGGAGAGCAAGCACGGGCCACCTGAGCCAACGGGAAAGCTCACCTCACAGCCTTTGACACAATGGATCAGGGAAGGGTGAGGGTACCACTTGAGTCCCGCCGTGCAGACAACGCTCTGGAGGGAAGAAGAAGAAAAAAACCAAAACAACAGGTTAAGACAAAGAAATCAGTGTACAGAAAGTCAGCGTGCTGGCTCCTATGGCACTCCTGTACTTAACCAATGAAGTTCAGTTCCTAACACCTCTTGTGTTCTCAGGACCTGGCTCTCCTCCAGGTATTTACAAGAAGTGTTGGACTTGACACTTGCAATAACAGAACATTTGAGATTAAAATAATATTTAAGGTTCTCCTAAAATGTCATGTCCAATATTTCACTCATGGTAGGGGAATGTGGCAGGGAAAGGCAAAGGCACAGGTCCACCGTCTTGCTCTTGTGTAGAGGGGAGGCACTTCAGGAATTAACTGAGGGATTTCTTTGGTATGGCAAAACATTGTTCTCTTTCGCTACCCATCGTACCTGTGCTTTCTGAAGATGCTAAAGGTGGAGTTTCAGATACATTTTCATACCATTCTTTAGACCTTAAATGGAAGCACCTCTCACTACATGCCTTCAGAGTAACTCCCAGAAAGGACAACATCATATGTGACATTATGTGAGCTTTACAATACCTTCTGTATTTAAACGAATCAATTCTGGAGCACCTAGTTTGGGGCAAAAATGACAACTGGCCTACTCAGTGATGACACATCCAGGACAGCCAGTAAACATGGAAACTTAAGACTGTAAGAGTGGATGAAAAGTTTGGCCAGTCAGCGGAGATGGAGGCTCAACACCATGGAGGTCTAGGAGGGAGGGCTCCCAGCCATTCCCCAGGACATCAGGCACAATGTTCATTTTGGGGTTATCGTCCTACAACGTCCAGTTGGGCAAGGTGACCACATAGGTGCTCACCCAGAGACAGGGGCCGGGGTTGGACGGAGGCCTGGGGAAGGAAAGGATTAACGTTTGGGAAGACCTGACGCACAAGCCATCCC
The DNA here is from genome assembly GCA_025331215.1 of Actenoides lindsayi. Lineage (NCBI taxonomy): Eukaryota > Metazoa > Chordata > Aves > Coraciiformes > Alcedinidae > Actenoides > Actenoides lindsayi. The sequence continues at coordinate 22,922 of WTSP01020092.1, forward strand.
TTCCCCTGTTTATTTGAGGGCTAATTTAATCCATCTGCAGGGGAACCTCAGCGTGTTTTTACAGTTTCTGTCATTTGAGGCTTACCTGGCCTGCGCTCGCAAAAGGACTTTTATACTATCTGACTTGGGCTGTTTATCTTTCCGATGCTCTCGGATTTTCCACTATTAGTCAAGCCCGGCTTGCCCCACCTGCCTCGCAACAGGGCCCGTCTGTGTGAGCGGAGCAGCGGCCGGGCGTGGGGGGAGGCCGTTGTTTATCCCCCGGGAGGGAGGCTGCAAGGTGCGGGGGCCCTGCCGTGTCAGACGGTCCCCCGAGCGCGCTCTTGACAGGCAGCTGGAGATTTCCAGGCTGTTGCCTGCCACAAATGGTGAGATGTTTTTGTTTTGTTTTGCCTTTTTTTTCGTTGTTGTTGGGTTTTTTTGGTTTTCTTTTTAAATCCCTCTTCTGTTTATTGCACTTCAGAGGGAAAAGAAAGGAAACTTTTCTAGGTTTCAAAATAAACAAGGCCAGTCAACAGACTGGGACGGGGGAGAGTAAAGGAAGCAGCTCAAGAGCATTTGAACCCAAGAATTAAAGCGAAGTAGAAAAACTCAGGTGTTTGCCTCACGTATCCAAGGCCAGACAGACAATAATAATAAGAAGCACACTTCCGAAGAGCATCTTGCACTCCCCTGGTTAGAAGCATCAATATTTACAAAACCTCTCGCTACGTGTGGATGTGCATGAGCATGTGGAGCTCACAAAAGATGCTGAACAGCCCTGAAATGGGTTTTTAAGGAGAAAGGTTTGCAAGTGAGAGCAAGCCCTCGCAGAAGATGCACTGACTGCTTCCCTGACCCTCCCCAGTATTAAAAACCCAGCACTCTTCCTTAGAGGAATGGATGGAAGGTGAAGTCCCTGCCAGGACAATGCTCTCCTCACTCAATGTCATCCTCAGTCCCAAGAGCTGCACAGCCCTTGGGCTGGACATCCTCCTGGGAAGGGGAGTGCAGCCCCGGGCTGCTCTCCATAGTGCAGAAAAGCCAGTTCACCTCGTGCTAGATTAATCACTGGGTCAGTGGGACATTCCCGTTGCTCTTCAATGGTACCTGCCAACAGTTTAGTCCCAGTTACTTCATCCTCTCAGATGATACTTTGCTAGCAGAGACCATTAGAGCTACTCCAGCTGAATTCAGCCCTGCTAACACTTGATGGAGCTGGAAGCAGAGCACGCTCAGGGAAGGGCCCTTGGCCATGGTCCTGGCTCCTCTTGATGGCTTTCCAAACCCTGAATTCCCACCACCCAGCCTGTTTGTACCCTCCAGCAGCTGCTGTGGTGTGTGCAGTGCAACACGAGGGGAGCAGGGGTGTGGGTAGAGGGAGAGACCGGGTTGGAAAATTGAGAAATTAGGAATGATTCGGGTTGCTGGGCATGGCTCCTACATCTTGTGGTACAAACAGGCACGTAGGTGCCATAGGGTACACAGAACGGTGGGGGTCGGAAGGGACCTCTGCAGAGCATCTGGTGCCACCCCCCTGCTCCATCCAGGAGGGTCACCCAGAATCACAGTGTCCAGCCGGGTTTGGAATCTCTCCAGAGAAGGAGACTCCACAACCTCTCTGGGCAGCCTGGGCCAGGCTCTGACACCCTCACACCAAAGAAGTTTCTCCTCCTGCTCAGGTGGAGCATTGCTCAGCTCCCCTCTCAGACTGCTCTTCTCCAGCTGAACAGCCCCGGGGCTCTCAGCCTTTGCTGAGCACAGAGATGCTCCAGAACCTGACTATGTGCCTGTACCCAAACCAGGAGCCCAGCAGAGCCTTCCCACCCAGCAGTCCCACACAAGCTCCCGGAAGATCAGTGTGCGTCACCAGCTCTTCCTGCTGCTGCCTCCCACCTCCATGCCCTCCCCACCTCTGTGAGCCAGATCTGTGTGAGCAAACTCCCAGGATGCATTTTCCACTCTGGAGACAGGCAATGGGAGCCTTGGAGCCTGGGCTGATGAGATGCAATTCAGAGGAAGAACCAGCACCGGATGGTTGGTCACTACGAGCAGGACACACTGACCACAGCATCATGATCCACACTCAGATTCAAGGGACACCCTCAAAGCTAAAAGATGCAACAATAGCAGGGTCCAGGCCCCTGCCAGGAGGAGAACTGACTAGCAAATAACTATACTTGGTCACACCACCAAAAACCCTGAGCTCTTGGCACAACCTGGCTGTCTGAGCTCCTCCAGGGCTTCAGCAAGAAGGATTTGGCCACTCCCAGCCACTCCATGAACATTTTCAGGTCAAGCCCTGGGAGCAGGATGCCCCTTTGAGCACAGTTCCTCCCCTAAGCCATCACTGCTTTGGCCACATATGGCTGAGGGCACCTGCTGAGCAGCAGATCATCCCAGTGCATCTCCCGTGAAGGAGAGAACAGAGGAGATTCAGCGTAACAACCTGGAAATAACCCCCCCAGTTCCTGCACGATCCACCTTTGCTGCTAATTGAAATGGTTTGGGTTTGGGTTTTTTTTTCCCTTCCGGAGAGGTACCCACAGGGAGCATCCTCACACTTCATCAGCGCAGGGAACGCTCGCTGCCCGGGGCTAACAAAGTAAGGGGGGAGCCAGGCAACATTTAGTAGCCTCCTTGTGAAATTAATATTGCTCTGCCTGTCTTCTGTCCTCTGGCAGGGCTGGGTGGGGGTGAGCAGGCACCTCCTTCTTCACATCCACTCGTGGCAGAGTCCAGGGGGCCTTTTGTGCTCTGCGGCTGCACTGCCCGGGGAGCTGCATCCCCTGCAAGGCACAGGAGCTGCGTCCCCTGCAAGGCACAGGAGCTGCTTGTGTCGAGGAGCTCGGAGCCCTCCTGCCAATGGGGACACACTGGCAGGGCACCTTCCATGCAGTCCACCCCACCTCAACCCAGCTCAGCCCAGTCCGTTTCATTCCAGCCCAGCCTAAGCCAACCCAGTCTAGTCCAACCCAGTCAAGCCCGGTCTAACCCTTCCTTTGGCCCCACTGACATGATTTTCATGTGTCCCATGGCACCGTGATTAGCCAGCTAACCTTGTCACATCCTGAACTGAAGATGAGACCTCTGCGCTGGTCACACAGCAGCACAGTGTCCAAACTCACAAGAGCAGCAGCTCCCTGAGGTGATGGCCCAATTTTGCATCATTTCCAGCCGGTGCTTGTTTTTCAGACACAGATTTTTTTTAGATATTAGGAAGAAGTTCTTCCCCCTGAGGCTGGTGAGACACTGGATTAAGTTGTCCAGAGAGGTGCCCCATCCCTGGGAGTGTTCAAGGTCAGGTTGGACAGGGCTCTGAGCAACCTACTCTAGTGATGGTGTCCCTGCCCATGGCAGTGGGGTTGGAACGGGATGCTCTTTAACTCTGCTCCAGCCTCTCCTACCATCTCTAAGCCCAATCTGTGGAGAGGGTTCTTCAGCATCCCCCCCAGCCTTTCCCCTCTCTCAGAAGCAATGCAGAGCTGCCTTGGAGACTCAGGCTTCAGCCAGCACCCTACACCAGCCCAGAAAGGACCACCCCCTGCCCCAGGGCATCCTCTGCCCTGCTGCTCCAGTGTCAGACTGTGAGAGCAGCTCTGCTCTATGGTGGAGACTGTGGCTGCATCTCAATGAGCTTCTGTTGATTTTTACCTCCTTTAAACTGATGAGGGTTGGTTGTGCAAACACAATTACTTCGGCTGAGAGCTCTCCATGAGCCGAGCCACGCTCTGGGTTGGGCAGGATTTCCCTTGCTGGGATCGTCTCCAGAAGAGCAGGCTCCAGCTGTGACACCAAGGGGGCTCTTCTGAGCAAGAGCCAGCAGGAGCAGGAAGGGTGCTGAGCATGGAGGTGAGCAGCAGCCCACACCTTCCCAAAAACACAATGAACAGAGGATCTGTGAGCAGCAGCAGAGCCTGGGTGCAGTGAAGATCCTCACCATTGCAACCTGGTTTGCTCTGGAGTCTACCCAGAGGAGCACACAACCAACCTCCTGTCAGGGAGCTGTCAGAGCCAGAAGGTCTCCCCTCAGCCTCCTTCTCTCCAGGCTGAACAAGCCCAG
>WTSP01020092.1:27063-43018 GCA_025331215.1 Actenoides lindsayi
CTCCTCCTGTTCAGATGGAACCTCCTGGGTTCCAGTTTGTGCCCATTGCCCCTTGTCCCGTAACTGAGCACCACTGAAAAGAGTCTGGCCTCATCATCTTGACCCCCACCCTTTAGCTATTGTTCAGCATTGATCAGATCCCCTCTCAGTCTTCTCCAACTGTGCAGCCCCAGGGCTCACAGCCTCTCCTGGGCACAGAGGTGCTCCAGGCCCCACAGCCCTCCTGTGATACTGCCTGGGGCAACTGAGGTACAAAAATGTATAGAAAGCGAATGAGGAAGGGTATAGGCAGCACTACTCAGGATATGAGCAGAATTCAACAACATCAGTGCACGTGGGAAAGGAGGTGGACTCACAAGGTCAACAAAGGATGTGGATGGAAGGACCACATCCAACACAGGCCAGACAGTGCACAGAGAATAAAGCCTCTGTGAGGCCCATTCCTTCCCACGCTGCCACGTGCTCCAAGCCACTGCAGTGACATATGTCACCCTCGTGACCCTGGCTCCCCTCCTGAATCAGCTCCTGCAGCACAGCTGCCCTCCTGCATGGGCCACGCTCTGCAGCCGGGTGCACTGACTTGGGTCCTGCGCCCATCCCACCACCATCCAGCCACATCTGTGGTTTGGTGCCTGTGCCTCCATCTGCTGCCAAGGGAGAGGAGGCCGAGATGTGTTCCCACAGTAGGTAACAAAGAGCCAAGAAAGCAAATCAAGCTGTTGTTTTCTCCTTGTGAGGGAAGACCTCGTGCCTCCAGTCACAGCGCTTCCCTCCCATGGTGGGGCTAACGCAATGATGTCAACCATTTGCGGGCTGCGGAGGGGATTAGGTTTCCCCAGGAGAAGTCAGTGGAGAGCTCTCCTCCACCTTAGATGGGTCAAGTGTCCCCCAGGGCTAAAGCTCAGGGACTGGCATCTACTGGTCTCAGCTAACTCTCTTCTCAGGCACCAAATGGACATGGCAATTAACTGTGGGCTTAATGTGGCGACGGTGAGGGGATCGGCCACGGTGCTTTGTGGCCATTTCCTCCTGTAGCTACGGGTGGAGTGGGAACTTCTGCCTTCCCGGGTGCTGAGCCACCACGCTGCCATCACTCACGTATTTGGCCTGCTCCTGCTCAGCACGAAGGCAAGGACCCAAATTCAGACAACCTAAGAAATTAGGTGTCTGCCCTGCTTCTCTGCAGTCAATGGGAAAGAGCTGTCAAGCTGTCTTTCTGAGATATTTCACTTTTTTCTCTCCACTGCCTGCACAGTCGGTCTTGGCAGCTCTATCTAGAGGTGTCTTCAACAGCTCGCTGCCCCTCGCACACGCACGGTGAAGGGGAAATAGTGACACTGGTGGTGGTTGCTCCAAACACGGCCAGCTGCAGAACAGTGGGCACACAGAAGATTTCAGGTGATTTTATTTATTTTTTTTTTTCTTCCCTGCTAAAAATGCTGATTTGGAAGACACTGCCAACTTCCACTGATTTTGGCAAAGCGATTCAGACCCAACAAAGCAACTCAGCCTAAAGCAATCCTAAATAACGCAGAAATAGTCAGGCATTTTTCGAAATGAAATATCTGCTGTTGCTGTTCCTTTGAGAGGACGTTTCATTTCTGAGGTTTGGGATTTTTTTCATTTTCATTAAACAAAAAATTAGAGAAAAATCCTTGGAAATGAAACACTACTTTATGTTCAAACCAACGTGCTTTTTCCTCCAATTTTTTGGTTCACCAAAAATCACAATAAAATGACTTTGATTAGGAAAAAGCTTTTTTTTTTTTTTTTTTCTTTTTAATTTGACAGAACTTCCAGCGAACCAAAAAATCAAGTGATTTGCACAGCTCTGCTCGAAACAACCCCCAGAGGAGGGACGGTTCCCTCTTCCCACTTTGCTTCCATAACAGCTGTTGCTTCAGCAGCCACACACAAATATTTTACTTTTTTTTTTTTTTTTTCCCCTTGCTGGCTCTCCCTGTGTTTTATCTGTGCCTGTCCTCTCAAAGGTAAGCTCCAGAGATCTGTCCTGCCTTTATCTGCTGCTCATACTGTGCTCATTTGTACTCTGCTTGGGCCTGAAATTAAGTAACTAAAAGTGCTTCCTTTGCGTCATTCAAGTACTTTGAGATCCACGACGATCGGTCGTGTAAATGCAACCAGCTGCTTCCTTTCCTCGTATGGCACAGCAGCAAGCTGTCACTGGCCATAAACACAGACACGTATTATTAATGATACATAACACATTGCCATGGGGACCTTCCTCCGAGGCATCCCAGTCCCGTCTCTCCAGGGTCTCCCCAGTCCCACCAGCAGCAGCACTGCCCCCAGTGGCATGGCTCCCTGGGGCTGACATCCCCTTATTTGGAGAGCTGAGTAAGGTGGATGTTTTACAGCTACCAAAAACATCCCCTCCAGCATGTCTCAGCATCGTCCTGCTCATCTCCTAAAGGCTCCCCTGAACTCCCAACACAAGCTTTCAAGCCCAAACCTCACCCACCCTCCAGTTACAAAGCGTTTGTGGGGTTGAACTTGGATCTGCACACAGCCTGAAGCTCTTGCAAGATCCTCACCATCAGGGCAAAAAAAAGTCTTGTTTACCACTATGCTCTTGGAAATCATGATTTCTCCTCCATCCCTCACTCCCTTCGTCTCCCCCTTTACTACTATATGTTTTCCCTGCTGCCTAATGAGCCCTCCAGAGACCTGCAGGTATAAAACTCGTTACAGCTCCCTCTGTGTACCCGCATCAGTAAGGAAGGAGCACAGCAGAGAACGGGAGGGAAGCTGTCACTTTATTTCACCATGAATTACAAAACCACTTTATAGTCTAGCACTCGGGAAAGGGCCAGTGAGAAATTGTCCCTAATACAGACATAGGGATTTTTTTGTTTTGTTTCATGCCAGAAACTTGGCAAAGCCCAGGCTTAGGCAGTAATATAAACTTGGCATCTGGAGTGAATGGGAAGCTGAGAAGGACACTGCGAGCTTGTCATATTCTCTGGACTTTGATTCCTCACCCCTTTCCAGGGTTTGTTCTACTGCTGCGTGTGAAATAGGGAAGTATAAAGTGGCAGAGATCTCTGGAGCGGCTCGCTATCCACAGCCAAGGCCAGACTGCAAAAATCCCAAACCCCGGGTATATATATTTAGGCACGTAGAGAAGCAAATAGGCTGTCAAAGCTACTCAGGACACGCTGGGGCTGTGCTGCCTGCTTGTTCTCCTCCTAAATGGAGTTCAAGTGTGTAAAACAGAGGCCGGCCAAGCCAGAGCTGAGTATGTAAAAAGCTGAGAGTGTTTGCTCAAGCACCACCAGCAACCTGCACCCTGGTGACACGTGATGTGCCAGCGCCTTCCAACATCCACTTGAGGATGTCCAGAGAAATATTTACACCTGCAGAAATACTGCATGGGCACAGGAGCCCACTGACACGCATTTCTAGGCACATTTGTGTGGCCATTTACACATGAGGGTTTTCAGAAAGAGGTAGATGAGTGTGCCTCCCACTGGTACCCAAGTGTCTCCTACTGGTATCCAAGTGTCCTCCACTGGTATCCACATGTCCCCCCACTGGTATCCAAGCATTGGCAGGAAACCAAGCAGGTATTTGCTGCAAGTGGCATTGTATGCAGAGGTGAGAGTGTGTGCAAGGCGTTGCAGACGGGTGTGCGTGTCCCCATCAGGGCAGACCGATGCCGGCATGTGATGGAGGACGTGCAGGACAGAGTGTTGTGAGTGGTTAATGCTGCCCGTGTGTTTGCAGCAGGCAGGAGGAAGAAGTGGTGACCTCTGGAAGGGGCTGTGCTGAGCAGGCATCTCTCACATGCGGGCAAAGGGGTGGGGGGGAGGACTCAGCCAGCTCTTCTGGTTTGGGAAATGAAATACCCTCCGTATCAGCTTCTTTTGTCATCCGAAAAGCAGTGCACGAAAATCCAACCTTGCCACCCAAAGAATGCAAAATACAGAGCAGGAGGAAGAAAATAAAATCTGGCCAGTGTGGCCTGTCTCTCACTGACCATCACATCTTCCTGTGTAACAGACTGACCCTCCAGATCAGACCCACTGCAGGTACTGGGTAGACCTGAGCACACCGATCTGAGGCCTTTACCTTGAACTGACTTTCACTGGGAAATCACAGAGAGAAAGCAACTTGGAGAGGAACGCACCATGTTACCAGAACGACACGCAAAGCAACAACAAAAATCAGGAATTCTTTTCTAACGGGCAGAATTCCCCGTATATTCCCTTCCCTGAAGGAACCACAGGTAACACTGTTCACTCACTGCACATAAACACACGACAAGGGAAACCATCAGGCACTGACCTTCACTCTCTGAGGGTTCATCCAGTGCTGGATGTCTTGCACAGTCTCGTTCATGCGCAGGAGGATGGGCTCGTGACTGTGATCCTGACATGAGGTGGTACACTCTGTGCCTGCATGAAACATGGAGAGGAGAAAGCTAAAGGATAAAGGAAGCAGCTTCTGACCCTTCTGGCATCCTCCCGGCTGAAGGGCAGGATTAGGGCTCGTTTTTCCTAAATTGCAATTAGCAATCAACCGTAACTATCACATATCTTCTAACCACACGTGAAATGCTGAGTACAACCCTACATCTCAGCAGGAGATGGTGGGGGTGGCTGAAATTCCAGGACCTTGTTGCATGAGCTGCATATCTAGGTATTTCTCTGGCTATTAACTCCAGAAAGAGGGTCAGGTTTTGCGCTTTCAGATCACCAAGAAAACGCGAAGGTTTTTCCATTTCAACTGCTTGTCCAAGCAATAGGACCGATTAAGCAGAGGCTGTCGAAGTCATCTCACCTGTGACGTGACAAAAACCTACCGTTTGATCTGTCAAATTCACACACTTTCAATAATGATCTTCCGGAGGGTGACCAAGCCTAATGATATTGCAGACGAGCTATCACCTAAGTCCGCACAGTCGATAAGAAGTACGCAGAGAGGTAATGATGGCTTTGTTCACACATAAACCTGCTTTTTCTCTGATTAACTGTCATGCCCAGTGGGAATCCTGTCCTTTCTTTATTAAAACATGCTGCGATACTCTGCAGCAATATCCCAGAGCCCTGTGGTGACACAACCGTAAGCCCTAGTGTGTTGGACCATTACCATTTCCCCCCTGGAAAATCACTCTTGAATGGCACAGCTGCTGCAAACATGTCATTAGGATTTCTGCACTCCAGTCAGCGCTGGGGGAGGAATTAATCTCCCCACTGGTTTGGAGAGCTGAACCTTTGGCTCAACACACACCTCAGCCTGGAAGGGCAGATTAAGTGCCTGAGGAATTACCGAAGGTGTGTGGGATTCGTAGTGACCACGACTGGATGCTATTATTTTCCCCACCTGCTTCTGCCTTCTTACATGCTCCCATGTGGAGGAGTCAGCGGGAGCAGAGCAGACCCGGGCTGTTGAGCCAGCAAGATGGGGACTCCCCCTTGGAGTTTGTGCTGATTTCCCAGCACACATGGTAGTGGCTCCAGGGACCCGCTGGATGAGGCCCACTGACACCAGCCACGTTGCGAGTGAGCGGTAGCACAGCACCTTCTTGGAAGGACACTGATCAGGCTTCCAAAAACACAACAAAGAGAAGAAAACCCCAACAACCTGATCCCAAAAGTTGGTGTTGGGCCAGCCTATCAAAGTGTGTGGTATGTCTCCATCTGCTGAGGATAAGAGCCAACGGCCGCTGTGCCCTCACCGAGCTCTTCCTCCTTCTCCAGTGAGACCCACACTCTTGTGGAAGATCTGGCCCATGAGTCCCTCACCTCCAGGAGGGCTGTGTGGTCCCACCCCAAGATCAGGCCCACCAGACTTTGCATCTGGGAGCAGTGCCTGCTGACAGCCACCCGAGAAGGGCTGGGAGAGGACTGAGGGCTGGCAGGCACCCGCTGCGTGGGCAGCTCCTGCTTCCAGCAGTGGGATGCTCCCCTCCAAACCAGGAACTGGTATTTCTCCCCTTGCAAAAACCTGTCTGGCCCTGGGAGGTAACCTCAGCTCAAGGGTAAAACACCTCGCCATGTTAAGAGTCACCACAGCCTGCTCTCCGCTCGCTCTCCCGCGCTCCGCCACGCCATTTACGCTTACGGAAAGGAGCGGGTCGGAATTGTTTTGATATATGATCTGTAATTGGCATCATTACAGAGCGGTGATCTCATCCAGGTCGTGTTCTCCTCCCCGGGGAGGGAACACAAGGAGGCTTGTGGTCCCTTGCATGGCTGCGATATAATGAGGGAGCCGCGCAACGAGGAAATTTCTCCAAGTTCAAAGGGACAGGCGGAGGGAGAAGGGGGCTGGCAGGGGCTGGGAGCAGGGCTGCAGGAAGGGGCCTCGCGGGTCTGCGCGGGTTGCAGCCAGTGCAGCTCCTGTTGCAGCCCTTACAGGAGGGAGGCTTCAAAAACAGGGGCTGAAAACACAGTAGAGCGTGTACAGCTCAGCGTGCAGTCGCATTATCCCTCCCTCTGCCTGGGTGACACAGCACAAAGCTGAGCACAGAAGTCATCGTCCTTTGCAGAGTGACCAAGCACCCCCGAGAAGGGGAAAACAATCCCTTACAACAGCTCCTCAACAACCGTTGTACCAAAGGGGATGCTCAGCTGATCTCATATTCTTTCTGGAGATACCTGAGCTACCTGGTGCTGCTTCCCTGGCAGCTTCCTGCCTTTCAGCTTCTGGGGCACGTGTGTGGCTGAAGGAGGGGGACGTTATAAAAGCGCAAGAGCAAATGCAGGTACAATCTCTCCCTGCATTTTGGGGACTGGATGGTATGTTGGCTGCCCATTAAGCCCAGCTGGCCAAGAAGGGACACAGTGAAACTGGAAGCACTGCAAGCAGCAGGCAGTTAGAGCATGTTACATGATGCCTGGCCTCTCAAAGCTTCATGTTTCCTAAACGCAGTTCCCTGAAAAGCCTCCCGTAGCAGCCTCTCGCTCAGGCAAACAGGTCCACGGGAGAAGGTGACTTCAAGGACTGCAGGCTCCTTCCTTCCTCCCTCTCGTTCCCATCCTCTCCCTCATCTCCTGCCCCTCTGCTCCCGTCCGAGCTGCATCCCCCCGGGCAGAGGCCGGGGCTGAAGCTCACAGACCTATGCCGTAGCCACCGGCACACTGCAGCTTCAGGTGGCTGTTGAGCTGCGTGGGCAGCGCGCACTGGCCCTGCATCTCCCGGCACAGATGAAAGGAGCCGCTCCAGGTGCCGTCCTTCCGGCAGTGAATCACGTTGCTTCCACGGCCCTGGGAATGAGAGAAGGAGATAAAAGTGGTGGTGGTGTCAGAAAACCAACAGCAAGGACAGGCTCAGAAGTGAGAAGGGGGCAGAGCTGTGCTGGGAGTAAAGTTCTGCTGGAGCTGGAAGAGCACCAGGTTTTGCCAACCCTGGGGTGGAGGGGCAATGAAGAGTTTTCTTCAAAGAATAAACAATAAGGAAATCTACACTGTATACAAACAGACACAGGCCTCTCCTGTGCGAGGCAATGGCTTCACAAGGCCCTTGCAAGGTCTCTACCTTAACACGGACCCACTCCGGTTGTGATAAAGGCACATTCACCCCATCTCCCCTCTTTCTTGTTGTAGAGAGGTTTGTGTTGAATGCAGACAACCTTTTCCCTCTTCCCATTTTCTAACTAGTTGCATCATCTTTGTCTCGAAAAAGAAAGAATCCCCAACGGCCATCTGAAGGCGGAAGGAAAGCAGGACACGAGCAGGGATGCTTAGCAGGGCAGAACGTGCTCTTTGGAGCTTGGCTGTCTTGAGTGACAGCGAGCGAAGAGGCTGAGACAGACATGCACAGAGGCAGGTGGAGAGGAGAAAAAAACCCTCCGGTGTGGGAGCAGGCAAGGAACAGAATATGACATTTCTCTTATAGAAGAGATCCTCTGTATGATACTGAAGAGTGAATACCAAAGTCTGAGGGGAAATATCATGCCCTTTAGAAACAACAAAGGAGTGCACAGGCAATCTTTTGTCAGATCTATCCTCACGGCATTGGGGATTTCTGCGCAAGCTGTTCTGCAGGATCCGCGAGCCTAACTGCCACGGGGTAATGTGGACATGCAACAGGAGCATGTCTGGTGTGGCCGGGCTCCAAACCTCCTGTGGGGGCCTTGCTGGGTGGGAGAACCATGCAGGACCTCTGCTTCTTCTCACCCGTTTTACGTGCCAGGGACATTGCACTCTGCTCTGAGAGATTGTGCTGGGTATCTCTGGGGATCCTTTAGTGTGCTGTCCATGCTGGGTTCCCAGCAGGGCTGCTGAACCTTCCTTAGCAGCTCTTCCCCACGACCCACACCCATTGTGGCACAGGGTGTGTGCACGCAAGCACCCAGCAGAAGACTGCACAGCCTTCAGCGTTGCTCTTGCCCTTAATCTCCTAATGCTTTTTCTGCTCAGCTTTGTTGATGACCACACTGTTCAGTGAGATGCAAAGTGGTCTGCTCGGCAGACTACTGCGTGGGACCCGCTTCCCCTTCTCTAGACATCTGGCCATTGCCAGAAGTAATAAGAAAATCATATGAAAGGATAATGGACCAGATGGACTCAGGGTGTGATCCAGCTTGGTGACTCTCACCTAAAGGCCAGCTTGGCAGAGACTGATTCATTTAGATCTGACTGTTCATATGATTTGTGCACAATATTAGAAATGGAAGACCCTTGTTCTGGGTGCCAGGGGAGGTACTGGCTTAAATGACCATTACGTTCCTGGTGATTAAGAGATGCCATATGTACAGCTGAGTAATGATCTTCCAGCCTGGTGACAAATTCAGGAAGAGATCGCTAAGTGATAATTGAGGACAATTTGCTGGTTTAGCAAGTGTGGTGCACTTCCATTGCAATTTGCATGCCAGGGTTCAAGCATGATTATTAAAGGTGAGCCATGAAACCTGATTTATGTTGCTGGAGCTGGCTGTGCTTGAGGATACTATTGTACAGCTTCTGCAACACAGTCAGAGATCCCAGGATATCCATTGCTATAGTAACATACTGTCCATCATTCCCTGACCTGCAAAATCTCTTGTGAAAATCCCTGCCGGGTTTCTTGCCTGGATGCAACGTGCATTATCACCTTATATAGCTGAGAGAGACTTAGTGGGGTTTAATCCTTAAATAATTAACACCTCTCAAGTGGTTTTGGCTTGTGCCAGGAGTCCTCCCTCTTTTTCTGTAGTCTATTTTCTGGCATATCTGGAAATACCTTTCTCTGCAAATCCCTTTCTCGAGATGCTATCTGCTCCTTTGCTCAAGGTGCTTTTGCAGCCGAACAGTCACTACACTCTTCCTTAGAGTGAACAGAGACAGCTCTCACGTCAATATTGCTGTGACCCTGACTCCACTGCTCGCTCCTCTTCATGTCCAGCTCGTTTAAAAGCAAACACAAACCCGTTATACCAGTTACCATGACCCTGGTGGCCCAGGTTTCCCTGCACTGGCAGCAGTGATACTTCAGCCACGCTGACCAGTCTGAGTGAGTGGTAGTTGCACAAAGCCACGAATACCATATCCGACAGCTTCCACCCAAAACTGCACCCACGTGTGCAACTTCCCATGCCACAAGGCTCATGACCTCACCTAAGTCTTCTACAAGGAAACCTTGTGCCCTGATGCAAAATCCCAGGGCTCTGCCTGTTGTCCCTGTGAAGAAGGCAGGCCAGCCTGGCAGAGAATGGGCGCAGCAACTGGCTTTCAACATTTGGAGCAGGTATCAGAGGGGTCTTTTGACAGAGCACTCCCTGCTCTCTGCAGTGTGTGTAGTGACAGCAGCTTCTACAGCCCCACTTTCTTTTCCCAAGGGTATTAAGCAGCAGCAGCAGCAGCACTTCTGGGAGAAGTTACTTATCTCACAAACTGTAATTACCTCTGGTGAGGAAAACTAAGCATTTCAAACAAGATACTCAAGGCCAGACCTTCTCCTATCAGTGAACAGAGCTCCTAGGAAGTCAAAGGCAACACACTGATTTATGCCAGATGAGGATCTGACCCCTGATGCCAAATGAAACCTTCAGAGCCAAAAAACCATGAAAGTTTAGAGGCAGTTCACCCAAATAGTTGTAATACCTATAAAGTTCAATTGTCATATGGCACACATACATATAATGATAAAGACAAAAAAGAATCGGAGAGAAAAGCAAGGTGAAGTGGAATGGACACACAGGACAAGGGTGAGTAGCTCCTTTCCTACTTACTTGTATTCATTACTCCTCTTTCTCTAGGTAGATATAGAGCCACTGAGGCAGATCTTTTGGGCACTTACTGTCCAGAAACAGCAAGTCACTCGCTACTGGTCCTCTGAGGGTAATAGTACCATTACTACTATCAAAAGAAGTGGTATTTCCAGGCTCTCCACAGTAGCTCTCTCCCTCAACTTTAATCATGTATTTCCCTTCTCTATTTCACTGTCTCTGGCCTCAGAAGAGCTCAGTGGCACTCGGCCCCTCCGAGATCAGTGTCCTTCGGGGACTGGATGATAAAACCACACGTGTATGGGCTGAGATGATTTGGGTAAGAGAGACTCACCGACTGACTGTCATCATCTTCGCACTTGATCCGGCACTCGCTGTTGAACTGGAAGCCGTTGGAGCACTGGTAGAGCCCGTGAAACTTGGAAGGCGGAGGGTCGCAGGTAACGGGCACGCAAGCGCCCGGCAGCCACGTGCCGTCTTGCGTGCACTGGATCTTAAAGGCTCGCCTTTTTGTGCAGAAAAAAAACAAGACCATTTAGCGAGTGGCTGAGTCAGCCAAGAGCCTCTAAAGCCTCTGAGCTCTGCTAGCAGGTTGCAGGGGATGGGTGCGCTTCAGCTTTTAACGCTCGGAGAACAAGCCGTGAATTTGCGTCACGAGGTCTCGGAGCAAAAATAACGATTATTTGCAAAGCCAACACGGAGCTGCCCAGCCTAAACTCCTCTTTCGGCCTTGGACGCATCTCCCAAAAACTCTGCTTCCCAGGCTTGTGGGCTGTGGTCGGTTTGAAGTGGGTTTGTGCAGAGTCAGAAGTATATGATAGCACTAACCCTTTCCTGCAGAATTTCAAAGGGGACTCCCCAGGCTGCATATCAAAGGGGTGTTTCTAAGGTAAGGTCTGGTTTTGAGCACTGGTTAGGACTTTCAAAGGAGCCTAAGTGAGCTAAAGGTGCCTAAATCCCCCGGAAACAGCACAACTATCTGCATGAAGGAGTTGCTCAGTGATACTCCCTGCAGCACATATACTCTGTTATAAATAGCCCATCCCTTTCCCAAAATCATTTTAACTCCTGGCTTTCTGAATCATGCTGGCTGCACGACATCACTCTTTCACGTACTTTCTTGCTTTTCTGGAGGATCCGGGGACATGGTAACCTGGTTTGCATTTGTACTTGCAAAACGAGCCCACTTTGTGCTTATCTTCTCTGCAACGAGTAGTCTGCAGGTCTGCGTTAGGGACGACCGAGGGTGCTCGACACATCAGCTCACACAGGGCCTCCGGGAAGGACCACAGTCCATCCTCCATGCAGGTCAAGTTGCTGTTGTTTCCTGAGAAGAACAATGAGCACAGTTAACAACGTTCAGCGGGACTATTTTGTTTTTGAAATGTCGTTTATATCAAAAGCCACCTCGGCTGGTTTGACAAATTCAGCTGCGCACGTCCTATGCGTGTTCTCTTTCTAGATGATGCCATTACATCATTAAGGACTCTGTTTTCAGATGACAGGCAGACAGTGCTTATTGCAGGAAATGCTGTAGCACAGAGGAAACCACACTGGCTTTGTAATCTTTTGTATTTCTCTCCCTTCTTTATTTCTTCTCTGAAAGGAAACTTGCTTCATCCATCAACCCCCTCCTCTCCAAAGCCACGGCATTAACAGGGAGTTTGGTGCCATTACGTTCTTCATTTTGGTCCTGTGTTACAGCTCCTTCCCTGAATCTGTCCTTTTTATTTCAATGCTGAGCCTTTTGGAGCAGCATCTGTCAGTATTAGAGTCACTACTCCAACACAATGAGGAGCCGTTCTCAGCTGGGGACTCAGTCCTTGGGGACTCCTGTGATAAATACGGTTCATAATACTCATTAGAGACTCATTTTCCTTAGGATGCTTTCTTGGCCAGCACCTCAAAGGTAGAAGGCACAATAGATCTATTTGCCTCTGCTATGACCTACTTGACTTCAGAAGGTTAAGCTAAAAGTAGCCTAGTCTCAGTGTATTTTACATTCTTTGTTATTTTATACTGTATGTTGAAAAGGAATAAGCTTTTCCTAAGAAACAAAGCACAGCTGTGAGCCACTAACCCTTCAAAAATCCCTAATACTCCATTGAAATCCCTGAGCATTGCTGCAGGAACTCTTCTCAACCCACAAGGCATATTTTCAACAGCAAGCCAACTTCGGAGTTATCCAAAATAATACTGACAAACTGCTAACCCCAGAGCAATGCCATCTCTCCGAGAGGGAAGGAAGAAAGCCGGGGCGTGAGGCTGGAATTCAAAGAAGAAGAAGAAAACAAAAGGCTCTGGAGGGCTCAGGAAGGTATGTGGAGGAGCCCTCCTGCCCTACCCACAAAGATAAGAGAAGCCGCATTAAATCAGCCCTGGCTTTCTCTCTCCCCTCCCCAACTGCAGATGATTGCAGAGGTATTTTGTGCAGAAGGGAGCTCTTTTCTAGAGCACCAACATGCTCCTCTGCTCTGACTCATGCAGCAGCTCTGCAGACCAGCCGTGCTGATATCGCACTTGCCACTGCAAAGTGATAAGCTGTGACATTACCAACAGTGGCTGTCATGACGTCAGTGATTGAATTAGGCATGAGTCATTCCAACGCCATTCTCCAGAAGCTTAGTGGCAACATCTATTAGTCATCAACGATGGCTGCACACCAAACGGTGCCTTCACCTCCCAGCTCAGAGAGCTTCTGGACAAAAGTGAAGTCATGCTACACACCACAGCTGCACTCTCTGACCTGGGGGCTGGTTATCGTCCCTCCAGCTGCCCCTGATGGAGTCAGCAGCTCTTGTTGGTCATGATGAGTATCATTATTTTCACTGTCCCCTCAAAAAAGTTCCAGGCATTTTCAATGAAAGAACACCTCTTGCTGAAGATGACCCTCTGAGTTTATGACCAGGAAAAGGGAATTCTTTGACAAAAAATCTTCCCTTTGAGCAGTCTTATCTTTCACCATGTGTTGGCTGCTTGTGGTTACCCACCTAAATTGGAGTTAAAAGAACTAAGCAATTTGGTTATACATGAACAAATCAACATATCCCGTCACTGAAATGAAGAATACTTCCCATGCCTCTTCGGGGCATGGCAATGAACCCTAGCAGAAAAGGTAAAACCACATGTACAAAAAAAGCTTATACAGCAGTTGTACCTGAGTTGACAACAGCAGTTGAGATTACTCCACTGCAAGATGACAAGTTAATTTGGCTCTAATGTTCCTTCAAATTAACAATGATATCTTTTCTTGTTTCCTGAGGACGCAATCAAAAAGGGTAATGTGCCAGTGAGCGGAAGAGTTGATGGTGCTGAGAAGATGATGGGGTTGCTTGCAGAAAAGCAGCAGGGAAGAAGATGGGGGAGAAAAGGACAGAAGGCAGCAGAGTGTGTTATTTTTAAGGAAAAAGATCCACAACTGTAGAGAGTCCCAAACAAGAAGAGGAAAAAAAGGCCAGAGGTAAAGCAAGGTGAGTGTGGAAAAGGAGAGAGACAAGTGGATTAAGAAAAGCAGTGAAGGGGGACTGTGCCACCGGGACACGGGACTTCTTAATCTTCTCCTGCCTTTCCAAACACACGGAGGAGGCATAGAAGGGAGACAGACACAGAAAACAGAGAAGGCATGGGAAAGAAGAGGAGAGAGTTCAATTTGATTTATCCCCATGACTTTTCCATGTTTTGGTTGTATGGAAGCAATATTCACTGTCATTACTGCCTGGGCAGCCGTGATCAAGGAAAGGTCAAAGGAAGGTAATAGAGAGATGCAAAGGAACTTAACTTCTAATATAAATAAACTTTCCCATAGAGTCTCATAATTCTTCATACTTAAAATATCATCAATAATGCTAAAACAACAGCAACAGTAACACACATTGCTAGGAACAGCCTGTCTTAGCTGTGCAGCCATGCCCAGGTCACTGCACAGACGCCCTCTGATACCTTTCAGAAGAGCAGGAGGTCGGCAAGTGAAGGAGCACTTCTTGTCAAAGGTGGTCCCCTCGCTGCAGTTGAAGGTGGCTGGGTACACGTGGTACTGGTCTGGGATACCGCAGTCCACGGGCTCACAGGTCACCTGCTTGTTCCACTTCCCATCGATGCAAGTCATGGTGATGCTGGACTCCATCTGGAAAAAGACACGTGCCTACAGCCACCACAGCCAGCAAGGGAGAGATCAAAACCATTTCAAGCCTAATAACGGCCATTATTTTGGCTCACATTTTAAGCAAAACTGGGCCTGATCACTCCCATCATCATTTGGACAGCAGCTACTAAAACCACCAAGGTCCCACAAGAAACAGTGTCAGAAAACCAGGATGTATTTCTGTCATGTCTGGGGTAAGACACCAAAGTGCTTCAATATAAAGAACAGAGAATGACAAATAATCCAGACTCGTGTCTGCATCACCTCCTGAGATGGGCTGGGAAGCTGCTTCTCTGCCCTGAGATCAGCAAGGAGCGTGCATGTCCGAGCTGTTTGGAGCTGACAGCCGTCCCCAAGCCCTGGCACCTCTGCAGTGACACAGCCACTCCAAGGGCATCCCCACGTGCTTCTGAGGAGGCCCAACTTTCTCTGGGGTTTGAAGTAAAAGCCAACCTGATGTGAACCTCTTTGGGACTCCCACTCCAGGCTCCCCTGGCAGGTTTCAGTCACTCTTGGGTGGGGGTACCAAGGGAGGTGGCCTGGGCCACGTCAACATTGTGTTCAGGCACTGACAGATGCCATTATGGCTTCTACTGCCAGAGCAGAGCCTCGAGGCTCTGAATGAACTCAGGGCCCTGCTGCCCTGGCCCTGGGGACACATGTGCCTCAGAGACAGACTCTTCCTGGAGGAGTTTGCAATGGGCAGACCTAAAAGCATCCCGCTTGTATGTTCACCTGGCACTTGAGAGGTCAAATACACAGCGTCTGTGCTGTGACTTCCCTACTGTCACTCTACCGTCATGCTACACAGAGGCTACACTGCTATGGATTTGACTAAAAATCCAAAAAATGCAGCAGACAAATCCTGAGGTGTTAGGGAGAGAGAAGAAAATGGGAGGGAGGTAAAGGAGCCACCTGCCCAAAGCTGAGATGAAGAATTTACTGGGTGGCCAAAGAACAAACAGATGTTGGCAAAGAGGACAGAATCAACAACACGCTCACTAATTAAAAAGGGAACATTATTAAAAACTAGAAGTTAAGAACCTGAAAGTAGGATTCTTGCCTCCATACCAGAATGAAGAGAGGGACAGAAGAAAAAAAGAAATATGAGTAACCCAAAGAGGAGAAGGGGAAGATAACCGGTGAGGAATCTGGCGGAGCCGTACAGCAGCACTCCCCTGCCTCCAGGGAATGTTTTATCCAGGGCTGGTACGCTCACAGGAGACTCGCACCGCCGGCCATTGATCTGGGTTTATAAAAGGAAGGGGAATTTTTCTAGCACACATCAAAGGGACCTGGATTCCCTTTTTGCAAAAACACCCTAATGGTTTCAACAGAAGTTCAGACCTGTCTCCCTTTGATATATGGCTGCATTCAGAATGGAAAAAGCAGTCCCAGAGCTGAGAAACTGGACACTTCCCAAGTGGGCACAAAACCCCTTTTCTAGACCGTGGAGTTTATTTAAACAGGGAGCACTGCTGATGGAAAAAAATGTCTTTTCTACAAATGTAGAGTAGCACATTCTGGGATTCTCAGGGTGCTCAGGTGAAGTGACATTCTGTGCTTTCATTCCCAATCATTTTGCTCCCCAGGGTCTATTCATTCTGCCTTTGTTGCTGATTAGAATATCTGCACTATTA
>WTSP01020092.1:49628-67074 GCA_025331215.1 Actenoides lindsayi
CCTGGCACCATTGCAGGGGAGGTTGGCCGGGGCTCTGAGCACCCTGCTCTAGTTGCAGATGGCCCTGCTCCTTGCAGCAGGGTTGGACTGGGTGAGCTTGAAAGGTTCCTTACAACTCAAACCATTGTATGATTCTATGTACAAAGACATTTTTCTGGATTTGAGACAAAATTTCTAAGGTTAAGGATTCCTACAAGCCTCTGCTGAAAACTAAAATGTATTTAAATTAAATACATTCAAATTAATTCTGAGGAGGGAAAACCTTGACTCATTTCACTATCTGCGTGGGTAGGGAAGACCCCGAAAGACAGCAAGTTACAGGAAGAAGGGAAAGCAATGCATTGATACATGTATTTTGAAATCAATTACAAGCAAACTACTCCCATCTCCTAAAGAATGGGTTAACAGCCACCCAAACCCACCCACCTCAGTAAGCGCAGGACTTAGCGCGTACATAGCATCTTGCTGCGCTCAAAGCATTGTGCAGACTTTATCTAATTAATTTTCATGACACCCCTGTGAGACATCTGGGCTGGTACTGTTATCCCCGTGTTACTGATAGAGAGGCACATCTGCACAGGTCTCTGCTGAGCTCTAGATCAGATCAAACGACAGCATTATGTTCCTCCTCTGTCCCGGGCAAGTGCTATATGGGAAGTGCCCGCTGCTTGTAATTTAAGGTTGCTTGTTCAGTGGCACCTCTTCCCTGGAGTGTGATGAGCCATAAACAATTTCTATGTTCAGAAAGACCTTATTTCCTCGTTGAACACAAAATATTGCCACTGACAGGCCTGAGGAAGGACAATTCCACCTTTGTGTTGGCCAACTCGATACCCTTGTATGCAACAAACCTTATCTAACAGCATTACAACTGCAGTGCTCATCACTTCTGCAGAAGGGATCATCTTCTGCCAGAGCTGACGTACACAGAGTGATCCCACCTTCATTAGGATCCCTCCCACCCCTCACCAAGCATATTTTCCAGTCACTGCACCTCACAGCCTGACATATAAATCTAAACTGCCACTGATTTCACTTAGCAGTGATCAATAAGACTGTGGACGAGATGGTGGAAGAACAAGTGGACAGTATATCCTAGTGCCCAGGTGCTCTTCTCTTGCAGAGAAACAAGGTGAGGAGAACAGCCACGTGCCATTGCCTTGCAAATGCCCAACGTGAATCACTCAGGAGGGTGTGAACCACAGACTTCACTCTATTTTGACAGCAGCCCTCCAGACAGCCTCACCCACTGGGCTCCTCAAGCAGAGCAGCTCCTTCCTATTGACCTCGCAGCACTGGTAGTTGAGTAAGCCAGCAGTTAAGACTAGTAAGAATATCTGAACATGGATGTTGAATGAGATGAGTGACATCTTGTTGAACCCTCCCTACACGTTGCCGTTACCCCTCTCCATGAAGGCAAACTGTCACTTTGCTCCCCTCGGTTCTTCAGCTGGTGAGGCTGCAATATGAGTTCCTCCCGTGCCAGGGCTCCAGTGATGAGGAAGTTGACTCATTGAGGAAAAAAGCAAGCACTATTTCCAGGCCATTCTCAGAAGCACATGTTGCGAACTTTGACTGCCCGTTGCAAAACTCCCATAAAATCTGAAAACTTTTTTTGCGCTAAAGTTGGAAAAATAAAATAATAGCAGACCTATTTCATTTAATACTTATGTGAATCAATGTGCTACAGATTGATGTGGCGCTGAATTCAGCCCTGAATGGCTTCAGAGGGAAGGATGAGCCTAAGAAAACCTTTGCAATTTGCACAAAGGGAAATCTGGAGCAACGTCACCGCAGTCAGTGGCACTGCTTTTCACTTCCACCAATGTAAAGGAGAAAAAGAATCTGGTTTCTTGAGTTCATATCAGGACACCAGATGAGCACGCCTGGGCTTAAAAGTCCTACAGAACTGAAACGCCACAGACAAAGGCATTAAGAAACACTTATTGTGATGTTCTTCTTTCTGTTTACAAGTCCCCTTGTGGTCTTCTTAAATGGCCAGGGAACATTTTTAGCTACCCCCTCCAGGCTCCAGATTATGCCTCGGTTAGCAGATCATCTGGGCAGCTCTCTCTGTCTGTAACTCTATATGAATTACTTCAGTGACAAACAATACAACCATTCACTTTTTGTAAAAAAACAACCACTGCCACCAAATGTTTCCAATTTAAATATTTCTGGTTCTCTAGCTACTGGTTCCAATTTGGTATCAGCTACTGTCAGCCATAAATCCCAATGAATTTTGAAGTCACGATCCTGACTTGAGTTCTGCAAATGCAGAATTAAGGAGAAATTAATATCTCCGAGTAGGAAGTTTAGACAAAGAACCCATCACATCCATATTGCAGAATCGTGGGTTACAGAAGCTCTTGCATGGGCACTGCCATTTAGCAGTGGTTAATCATCACATGCTCCAGAAACTCTGCATTCCTCAGGAAAGAAACAATATAGAGTATCTGAGAATGAAATCACTTTAACTCATGCTGATTCCCGGCATAAGACGGCTTGTCCCATTTTCTTGCAGTCAAAATTGGGTGGCTTCATGGAAACTGCCTACTTCAAATCATCCCTGCTCTAGCCTAACTCCCCAAATACACCTGGGAATTGGGTGCCAGGTCTGGACAAAAGCAATGCAAGGGACCCAAGGAGCACTCCAATGATTTACTGATAGACACGTAACAAACAAGTGTCAGTGCCTGGGATGTTCCCTGACAGCATTTATTTGAGCAGATCTACCTCAGGATTCACCTGTTCCCGTGCTTCCCCTGGTAGTTTATGATTTCCCAACACAACATTTTCACACCAAGGTGAGTGCAAGGAGCAGCGGATTTCTTACACACGTTCCACTGCCTGTGGCATGTGAAAAACACAGATCAAAATACAAATACAGACCGTTTCAGTGATGTAAAAAGCCCTGAACTGAATTAGCTTCACATGCAGGCTGAAGTTCTGAGCCATTTCTTACTTTACTCAAATCCATTCTGCCCATCCCTAATCTAAATGAGCTCAGTCATTAGCCTCTAAATCTTTATTCCTCTGTGCCAATACTGGCCCCAATTCAGCAAGGCACTTAAATATGTGCTTAACTTCAAAAGCACAGTTAAGTCCCACTGATAGATTTGACTACAGGGGGATGTAAGCAAATAGCTAAGGGCTTAGCTAAATTGGGGTCTTAGTGACACAATCCTAGAAACATTTGTATTTTAACATGTTTATAGAGAATTATAACAATTAAGTGGAACTCTTCCTTCCTCACATAAAAACAATCCAGGACTTCCTCTTTCGAAAAGCGCATGGCAGCCAAACTTTCTTTTCCTAACCCTGGGGTCAAGCACTTTTCCAAGAATCCAGCATAGTTGCTGTAATTATTTGTTCCCTTAGTGATAGCTCTGACACATATGTAAGCATAGGTGAGCATAAAAGCTCATGGTATACATTTGTTATGAGAAGAGCCACACCATTATCTACTGTACACAGGAAAAACTTCCTTTTCCCCAGTCCAGGCCAGCCTGGGCTGCAGATCCGAACCATACTTTGGTTTTGTTCTATACCACCATACATACAAATCACACACGTGTAGCCTTCTGAGGGTTTTTCTAACAGATTTATCTACAGGCAAGATCAGGCTGTCTCTCTCTGATCCAAACATATATGCAGCATTTTGAAAAGCAAAGGTGCTAGCCACAGTCCTTGCTGTAGAAATAAAAGAAGTATGAACTGCAAAGGTGACGATGAATTTATCTTCTTCAGCCTCCAGCTAAAACACGTTGGTCTGCTTGTACTAACACAAAATCTCAAAGAACATCTACTCAAATCCTTGGGGCTGGATGGGGACCAGTGAACCTGTGCTGACTGTATCACTGGAAGAAGGATCAAGCCCTTTCTTTTTAGATGTTTGCCTTCAAATCTGGTCCATAAGAGTGACCAGAAGCCATCACCTGTGGTTCCTTCAGCAACCTCACCGCAGTACCGGGGGGCCTGACTCTCGACAGTGATCACAACAAAACCCTAATTCAAATTGATAGGGGCAGGAATGTGGATAAACCCAGAGATCTACAGAAAACACTCGATCAAACCCCAGGTAAGCAGTGAGGAAAGGAGAGGCATGACCCAGTACACCTCCACCACTAGTAGGGCAACATTCTTGCTGGGGACCGGTTCTGCCTGCAGCCCACCCGCACCCCATTGTGTGAGATATTCCTGCCTGGGGGGGGTCCATATTGAACTGATAAAGCTCCCAAAGCCCCTTCACCCTGCCAGCCTGGAAGTGGGACCATGTGCCGGGGTGTCAGCTGCCCTGCAGGTCTCCCTGCCAGCGCCTGCCCGGGCAAACAAAGAAAACGCATCGCCTTCCACTTTAATAAAAGCCAAATGATGCCGTTTGCCAATTACCAAAATGGGGCGAAGGTTAAAAACCCATTGAATTATAACACATGTCACGGACCAAAGCTTCTATGATTAACAGTTCTGTGAGAAATTCATTAATTTCACCAGAAGCAAGCTGACAGAGACTGCGCTGAACGACAGAACGCAGGGCAGGGGGAAGGCGGCCGGACTGGGAAAGAGAAAGCTGCATTAAATCACAAAAAGAAAAAAAGAAAGAAAAAGAAAAAAAAAGAGAGAGATGGGGAAACCCTCTTCTTTCTCCTTTATAAAAAGGCAAAAAAAATAACCGGAGTTATAAAGGGTGCTTGCGTTTGTTTGGCTGCTGAAGATTTATCTTCATCATTTCTTGTTGGGGAAGCTGACAGCAGAAGAGAACAAAACAAAGAGAATTGCTGGAGTGGGCTACGTCTCCCTGGGGCTTGTCTGGGGCAGCAAAGGCTGAAGCTGGGAGGACAGCCCTCCACAGAGGCCAGGGCGAGGGCTGGTGGTGATGGCATCTTGGCCAGCACTGCATCCTGGTCTAAAAGGCTAGTCCCTCCTAGCTGTCCAACACCCAGATGTGTAGGCTTATGGAGGAAGGTAAACCCCAAATCTCCCCTGCAGAAGCAATTCAGCAGCCGTAGCAGTGAGTTTGTGCCAATACTTATCCAAGGGAAAGGAAAATCATCTTGCTACACTAACTAGAAAGCACAAGGAGCTGCACAACTTGGGGCACGCATGCTGGAGAGCCACGGGCAGCCAATGTCCACTCCAGGGGCAGGGGGGTTCATCTTCACTATGAACGTGGGGTTAATGGAGAATTAGAAGGCTGGAAACTTCTGAAATCCACAATTTTGATGCTCAATTGGGGTGTTTACCTGGGTTTTCATGCCTCCTGTCTGCAGTTCCCAGGAGAGGAGCAAATGGCACAGGCGGGATGAAGGGGGGGGGGGACAGGTCTTGAGAAGACAGCAGGGAAATGGCACAGGGGGGAAGCAGCACTTCACAGGAACTGCCTTGCCAGGGGTGGAGGAGCCCCAGCTTATGTTTCCTACATGGTGAAAAGAACAAAAACCTGATTTCTGAGGAACTGCTGTCAAAGGCAACCCCAATACATGAGGCTTTCCTGCTGCTCGAATGACTGCAGGGTGGGAAATCACACCTCTGCTTCTGCACACCCAATTTCACTGTCTACTCCACGAGACTAAATAGAAAATAAAACCCCAGTATAATAACTTGAGCTAAGAAGTGCAAGAGAAGAACTATCCAGGCTATTTTATCTAGTCTAAGGATGCAATGTGAAAATAAAGCATGTCGTTTTTACAGCCCATCTCCAGCAGTGAGGTAAACTTCTGCTGAAAACAAAAAAGAGCCTGTGGTCAGATGCAGCAGAAAACCCAACAACTGGAAAAATACAACTGGAAAGTACAGAGGGTTTGGTTTGCTTTTTTTTTTCAAACCCTCTGTAAATCTCTTCAGAAGGATGGAATGGATTTTCAAAAGAGCTAACGATGGCTGAGGACAACTACCTATAAAGTTCAATGGGACTTTTACATTTAAGCTCCTTTGTCTCTTCTAAAATATTAACTGTAATACATATTTTAAGAAAGAAGAGTGAGCGCGTGTTTTATTTTCAGTTATTAAGTTGTCACTAACCCATGGGAGTGATCCATTCAGCCTCAAAATAAAAGCTGTGTTAACTTTTAAGGGCCAATATATTTCTCTTCCCTCACATATTTAAAATCTGCACCCTTGCCTACAAGTGTCTGTATCTGGCTATAAATCCTCTCCAACCAAAATAATTCTCCTTGGAGAGAGAGAAATAATATCTCTTGTAGAGAGAAGCCAAAAAGCAGGCAAAAATATCCATGTTGACCTAAGGAAAATGAAAGCGGTAAAATTGATGTTTATACATAGGAAGGAAAGCTCATTTAGGAAAAAAAATAAATTAAATATCACATTAGGCAAATGCAACCAGTGGGGAAAGGGGAGAAGGGAAGGATGGGCAGCGTGGGACTGGCACTCAAAGGGAGTCTCATGGGGAGACCATGAGCACAGGAGGCAAAAAAACCCCACATTCAACTTCTGAAATGGTTAAGAACACATTTTAAATTCCCTCTTTCTATGTTCTTCCTGAATTGGGTAACATAACAAAGGAAAAAGATGGCAGGTGACACCACAGGCATCACCTCTTTCCTGGTTGCACAACTGAACGCACAACGTTCTCCACATCTTGGCCACCTGGACCGTGCAGAAGCAAGCACCAACGGTCACACGCAACGAGCCCATCACAAGGCAAACTGGAGATTTTCCACTATAGCCCTGGCATCAGTGGGAAAAAAAAAAAATCCCACTGATTTCAATTGGCTTTGGATCAGGGCTTTATTTCCGAGAGTTTCTAGCTCCTTGACTGACATGGGAAACTTTATGATCAATCCAGCATTGTAAACTCCAAGACCCGAAATGTTCCTTTGAACGAGCGAGGCTCTGACGGAAGTTTCTGAGAGCAAGGGGCTGAGATGGTTCAGTGCATCATGAAAACAAAACAATGAGGGGAAAAAAACCCCAAAAAACCAACAACAAAAAACCCCAACAAAATCCAGAAGAAAAAGAGGAGGCAAACGGCGGGTGATTCTTCTTCAAGGGGTTTCTAAAGGTTAGTTTGCTGGGCTGCAGAGGCTCAACTGCAGCTTTGCCTAAGGGCAACGCATTTTTTATTAAGGAAATAACTTTCTAAACACAGAGCACTTCTAATTTCATAAGTGAACAAATGGTTCAATTCCTACTGAAAACTTGAGAGGGAGGAATGTGGTCCTGCGCCTCAGCCCTCTCGAGCTCCCTGTTGCTTCTCACCATCTCCTTCCAGTGGGTCTCGCTCGCTCTTTTTCTGTCCCGCTCCTGCACTGGGATTTGGCCAAACTTCCACAACTAGATTCCTCATCTGAAACTCGAGCCTGCTGTCTTTGGGCCTCTGAATTTATACAACCTATTGCACAGAATGATCAGACTCCTTGAATCTAGGTCAGAACACACTGACTGGATTGATTTAGCTATAGATATACTCCTTTTCTTTTTCTTTCCTTTTTTTTTTTTCTTTTTTTTTAAATTTTCCTTCCCTCTCCCCTTTCTCACCCTCCCGCCTTTCTTGGAATAAAAGCAGGTCCTAAAACCAAGCCAGAACATTATCAAAAAACCTGACAGCTTGCTTAGGAGGCTGAGCAGAGGTTTGCTGGGATATGGAACTTGTTTTACTATTGCTGCCGCTATGGCATGACGACTGCTCACAACTTTGAATTCACAAAGGGGAAAAAAAAAAATTATTCTTTCAGGGGTTTTGCTAAATTCTCCCCTTTTCTTTTCACTGCCTCGCTGAAAGGATCCATGAAGCTGCCACACCAGAGGCCACGAAAGGTCACAATCTCTGTGGGATGCTGTAAAGCAGAGACTGAGAGGGGTTGGTGGTGATCTATTGATGTGTCTGTAATAACAACAAGAATAAAACGGTAGCCATAAACCTTTCATCCTGGGGGGTCCCACTGAGCTTTTCAGAACGTGGGCCGGATCCAGAGAGGTCCTGAGGGCCTTTACCCGGCCCGAAAAGCACCGCGAGTGCCGGTGGCCGAGCACCCACCGCACGGGGCCGAGCACCCTGCAGGATCCGGCCCTGCCAGGGCACAAGCATCACTTTGTCTCCGTGCGACCGCTTCCGTGGGAGGTCCCTGCAGCCCTTCAGCAGCACAAAGCGGTTTAGATCGAAGCCGGTGCGCGAGTGACGAAAGCGGTGCCATACTGGGGGAATGTACGGAGAGTTAACTGGCCCCAATTCCAAGCACGGGATAAAGGAGGGAGGAGAAAGGAAGAGGAAATAATTCACTAGCAGTATCCCGTGCGGGTTAAATGTCCCATCCATCCTGATCAATGAGAACACTGCCGGTTTTTTAGCGGCCACACAAAAGGGTCAGCAGGGTTCAGCTGCTGTGCCCCTCCTGCCTCCTCTTAACCCCCGGCGCAGGCGGGCGGTGGGTGGCGAGGCAGAAGGAAGCAGGCTGACGGGCTCACCTCTGCTCCGCCGGGCTGTAGGTCTGTCCTCGCTGGCAGCTGCTGATGGTGATGGGGTCGAAGTTGTGGAAGGAACGCAGGGCCACCCCGGAGATGGCCACAAACTGGGAGCTGAAGCTAATGAGGACAGCCTGGGTGTGATAAAAAGGGTGACTGAGGTCATGGATGACGGGGATAATCAGGGGATTGTTCCTGCAGCTCAGGACGTGGACACCTGCCAGAGGAGAGACAAGATCAGAGGAAGGGTCAGACTTAACACAATCGCTTCCCCAAGCCGTGGGCACTTCAGAGGCATTTCACCCATAGGGACGGCCCTATAGAGCTGAAAAGTTATGGTAAGCTGCCTGGAGGGGCTTCCCAAATCGCTCCGGAGAGCTTAGCCGAGAAGTATATCCCCCCGGACAGCTGAAGAAAGGCTGCCATTCTCCCCGCCAGCGCGGCAGAGCAGTTTCTTTAGACCACGGCTACGTTCCTATTGTGCTCTGTTAAATCAGGAGCAACCATCACAGAGGAAAGGGAGTCGTGCGATTGTAAAACGGGTCTGAGAGGACAGTTGGAGCCTTTATGCTGCACATCAAATGGTGCCGGCAGGCTGGGTGGCTCTGCGCACCGGTAGCTTGTTTGTGGCTGTGCGTGTCATTAGCACTTCAGCAGAAAACTTGCTTTTATTTTTGCATGAGCTCTACACTAAATGTGCCCAGTTTTGATTTCTTTGGATGGTTTCCAGCCTTAGGGTATATTACTCTTTGCTAAAAAAAAAGGTAAAGATGGTCCCAGAGAGAGAGAGAGGGGTGATGGACCTCAGAGGGTGATGGACCTCAGAGGGTGATGGACCCACCGAAGATTTTACAGGTGGTCTCATTTGGGAAGAAAACAGTTGTGTCTCCAGGAAAGCAAAGCATCTCACGAGGTCGAGGTGCACAGAAGCAGCTGAGAGGTGAGAAGGAGCCTTCTTAATCCCTTTTCTTCAGCAGAGAAGACACTCAGTGAGAGTCAGGAAGAGATTCCCACCTTCAAGTCGTGACACCCCGCGTTCAGACGGGCCAAATCCATCCTGGGGGTAACTCAAAGGACAGACAGCTGTCGGCTGGCCTCAAAATTCATTAACTGAGATTCGCAGCCTGACGGCTGCCTGCGAAGCCCTCTCTCCGCGGCTCCGTGGCATCGCTCCGAGGATCAGCTTGGCTCCAGCTCCATTCGCTTCACTGGAGCTCCCCCAGCAATGGCTTTGGCCCAGGCCCTTTGGCTACCCTGATACACTTACAAATTTGAAAATAAAATAAATTCTATTTGCATGTTTAACTGGCTCAGGGATTTCTTTCTTTCTTCTTTTTTTTTTTTTTTTTTTCCTCCCCCAGTTCAAGTTTCTTGACTCAAAAGGGAAGGAATAAAAAAAAGTTTTCATTTTTCTCCTTAGAAAGTGATTTCCTGTGAATTAAGACAGACTTCTGACCACTCTCTTTAAACATCTATCTCCCACCCTCTACTTTAAAAAAGTCTTCCTGTAATAACCAAAAAAAAAAAAAAAAGCAAACCTCTTTTTGTTTTGGTCTTTACCTGACCCTGAAATAACCTCCCTGTCTACTTGCCTCCCACAGGTCTTTTGATATCAGCTCCTTGTGGAACGGTGCACGTTTCTCACTTACAAACAGGTGCAGTTAATACTCAAAATCCCGGGTTCCCAAATTCCTTGGAAGTTTCTGCCTTCTCTGATGGAAAGCCAAGAAAGACCTTATGGTATGAGGCTGTTTATTCACTTCCATTTCATTCCCTGCACTCAGGTGGTGTCCACAACAAAACAGACCATCAGAGCTGGGCTGCAGTTGCTGGTGCTTTCCAGCCCCGACAAGGTAAACGGGGGCTGAACAGGTCAGGTTCATTGAACTAACCTGCCCTCATTAGCAAAAAACCACTCAAGATAGTACAGGTGCCCATGGCAGGGCAGTCAGAGCTGTCTCCATGCTCTCCCCATCTCAGTAGCTCTGCATCCACCTACTCAATGCTCAACAGCTCTTGCAAAGAGCCCAGCAGCTGAGGTCTGGTGTCTACAATGGCTCTGAAGTAACAGTGCTGAGGTGTTTTGGCATCTCAACCTCTCCATCTCCTACCATGACTCAGAAGTGTCTCATTATTTTCTGGGAGTCCACACAGTAAAAACTTGATCTGATGAAGGTGGGAAACTGCACCTCTGGGCAGGCTGCTTTTTGCTCATGGGAGTGTCTTTAACACACTGAGGACTAACCAAGCTTTAAATTACTGCTCCTTTCTTTTGGACATGCTTCTAGTTTGCCACAGACTTCTGCTTAAGGCTGGCTGAGCATCTGCACCCAGTGCATGCCAAAGTTTGCTCTCAGCTGCAGTTTCTAGGCTGTCACTCTGGTAATTCCAACACATCAAATACAACATCCAGGAAAAAGATCTAATGCTGCACCCAGAACTCAGACAAATCAGTGACTGGGAGCTCTGCCTGAGTGAGCACTACTGGGTATCCCACCTAGACCTCTCCTGTGCTCCAGGCCAGCCTCTTCTCAAAAGGGTCAGAGGGGCTTTTCCATGAGGAAGGCAGCATTTCAGTCGTGAAGATCTCCAGGCATCAGTCTGAGCCATGCCAAACCCATGTTGTAACTTCATCCAGGATTTCAAAACCTAACCCTCAGTTTCCTCTTTGCTCCTCTTTCTTGTTCTCTTACTCTAACAATCTGTCTGTCTGTCCCTATAAAGTGTCACATTAAGTATTTGTTGGCATGCTTCTGTCTCCATTATTTATTTCTCAGAGGGAAAGAGCTATGTGCCACTGTTTTGCAAAAGGGGAGGGTAAGACTAATCCAGGGGCTCTGGAAAACTGGGAGCTATCTTGACTCAACCTGCACAACTTGCTATGACTTCCAGGTTGTTCTCAGAGAACAGACACCACGCATACTTTCTTTTCCTTCACACCCCACCAAATTGCAGATTACCCTGCACAGTCATTCAACACCTGTCACTTGTGCCTGTCTCTTCTCCTTCTCATCACTAGCAGGACATTCATTTGAGCTTCAGCTTGTCCTTTGGGTACTTAGAGGGGGCCTACAAGAAAGATGGTGACAATGTTTTTATCAGGGCCTGTTGCAACAGGACAAGGGGTGATGGTTTTAAACTAAAAAGGGGAGATTCAGACTAGATAGAAAGAAGAAATTTTTGCTGCTGAGGGTGGTGAGAGCCTGGCTGGGGTTGCCCAGAGAGGTGGTGGCTGCCCCATCCCTGGCCCCATTGCAGGGGATGTTGGCCGGGGCTCTGAGCACCCTGCTCATGGCCCTGCTCCCTGCAGGGGGGTTGGACCAGATGAGCTGTTCAGTTCCCTTCCCACCCAAACCAGTCTGTGATTCTACAAAAATTGCAGAGTTATGGTGGAACAGAAAGCTGGGGGAAGGGTGTTATGTTTCCTTAAAAACTGCTCTTGGGATGCCATCGACAGCTTTATTCTCAGGGGAAAAAAGGGCAGGGGACAGCTGGAAAGGGACATGGAGCTGGGAGTTAGGGTGATCTCCTTGGTCCTGGAGCTTAAATGAAGCCAGAAATCAATTCACCAGGCATAACCTTCCCACGTTCAGGGACCTGTGCCCAGGACAGAGATAAGAATGGTCTATCCTGGCACTTCAGCACATTTTGCAGGTTCACAGCTTCTGTCAGGCACTTGAGGTCATGCAAACAGCCCACAAGAACCCTGGTGAAAGACCTTCACCAAACCCATAATACTCTGTATGAAAAATTTTTGCCTTTAAATAGCTGTGGAAACCTCCCTGCAAGCAGGACTAGAGATCCAACCCACTACACCTTGTGAAGCAGAAGCATTTGCCACACCAGCTGGTGCAGGTCCCTCACTCTCTGCTACGAGTCATTCGTCTGCATCACTGTCAATGTCTCTCCAGGGAGGTGCTGGGTGTCAAGCGTTGAAATAATACTTATTTTAATGACTAAAGAGGAACTAATCACTTGTGAACACACAGTGAAGAAGTATGGAGAAATGTCTGTATAAAATGATGCATTATTTTCAACAAACTCTAGTGAAATTCAGGTCTTGGAGCTCTAAGCAAGTACTTTTTTTCTCTGATCCTGGAAAAAACTGAGGAGGAGCATTAGCCAGTTTGTGAATGGGAGTACCAACAGAAAAAAAGCAAGCAATGAAGAGGGAGTTTAATAAAACAGTCTTACCAAGATCATGGCTTTGCTCTTTGGTGTCAAACAGCTGCACACCGATGGTCTCCTGCTTCTGATCCAGGTAGTAAGTCCCATCAGTGACCAAGTGAACTAGGACTGCTGCAGCTACCATAGGCTGGGAAAAATAAGCCTGGGAAAACAAAAGCCCCACAAAGGTTGAGATGGAGAACTGTGGTGGGCTTTAAAAAACCCCCAAGAGTCAGTCCAGGACTTTTAAAATAACAATTCCCATCCCAGGTCACACAGAAGTCTTCTCTTCCAGTCTCTCCTACACAAACTAGATAAACTTGAGTCAAACAGCC
Organism: Actenoides lindsayi; assembly: GCA_025331215.1. NCBI lineage: Eukaryota > Metazoa > Chordata > Aves > Coraciiformes > Alcedinidae > Actenoides > Actenoides lindsayi. The sequence goes on from WTSP01020092.1 coordinate 62,552, forward strand.
CTGCAGCTGGAGGCTGTAACCTCTCAGAAATTCAATAGCCTTGTCACAGGAGGGGACTTCACCACTGACTCTCCAGACAGTGCTCAGAGGCTTTGTTTTGCTATTTTGCACTAAACACACTTCAAAGAGAGGAGCAGCTCGACGCGGGGAGGGCTGTCCCAGGATATTTTGCCTGTTGGAAAAACTTTGTACAGAGAGGCAAAGAGACTTCTGAATGACACGTGCACTTCCTACCTTCAGCCAGAAAATGGTCTGTGTCATGTGGGAGTACTGGAAGTTGGCCGTGCAGGGATACCAGGCATACTGAGAGACACCATCGTTCAAGTCAATCACCTTAGTTCGACACATCTGCATGAGAAAAAAGAAACACCACAACCAGACATAAATGACAGTAAGGAAGGATTATGACTGTTTAAAGTGTGGGGGGGGGGGAAAGCCCAGATGCACCACTAGAATAAAATAATACACGATAGTGATGTTCCTAAATACCATGAGATTATTCAAAAGTTAAGTTTCCAGGTCTTCCACGTCAGTGAGAAAAACTGAAACATGAAAAGGAGCTAGAGACACAGAGCAGCTGGATGGCAGCCAACAGTCTCCTCTTAATTTGCTACGAGATCTTTGACAACGTTCAGAACAACTTTGCTCCCACCCAAACGGACCACGATGACTCTTCCTGCTGGGTTCAAAGTTGACTATCACTCTGAACGTATCACCTCCGAGCACAGACAGTCTGCAGATGCTCTCCACAGTACTCAGGTGATGTCCTATTTAAACCTGCATGTTACTGCAACCCCAGGGAAGCTGCAGATGGCCACGTGAACTTGGAAGCAAGTGTAGCCAGGAAAGGCCTGTGTCTACAACCCAATCTGTGCAAACTCGTTTCTTGTTTTGTTAACCAGTTTCTGTAAGTGGAATCACCTTCTTCCTACCCCTACAACACCTTCCATGGATGATGTGGGATTACAGACTGAACTGCTCTTTTCAAGAGAGAGCAAGTAGATGAAACCCAAGTGCTGGCACAGATGAAAAGCTCAAAGAAGAAAATGCCTGAATTTAAGCACCGGGAGCCTTGCAGTGCCGTCAGTAGATAAGACGTGAATATGAAGCCACAAGACGTGGTAAGATTTACCCTGAAACCACATTGCTCAGTGGAGCTGCTTCAAAAAAGAAACATGCGTGACCACAGCCTTCATTCCTCCAGAAAACATGAGAAAGAAATGCCCACCATGCACAGCTAGGGCTGCACTAAAAGGATGCTTCCAGCTGAGGCTCTCAGAGCATCTGAAAGGTACCTGCTCAGATTCACAACACTTTACCAAAGTCAGTGAGTGTCACTACCAGAGGCACGGGGATTGAGGGGATTCCTTGAGGTCACCGAGTGTAGAAGCAAGGGAGCTATGAATGTAACCCAAGAGGCCGAGCCATCTCCAGCCATTGTGTCAGCCACGGGAGAGCCCAGGACCGACCACACAGACCACCTGCATTAGGTGCTAACTGGAGCCATGTACTTGTGGGGATTGTATTAGGTTTCATTCCAAAACCAGAGCCCGAACTGAGAAATCAGGGGGTGATGTGCTGTCAGTAAAGCTGTTCCCATAAGCAATTTCCCTGATTATTAGAACAAAAAGAAAACCCTGAAGTGAAACAAGAGAATTAACAGAGATGTTTTTAAACATTCCGAATCCTGTGCCCACTGGGTAATTCTGCATGGAACTGCCCTCTTGGTCTCAGCAGGCAAAGTCTGGGCCATGCACAGAGAGCCTGGGATGCCTGGGAATGAGAAACCAGATTGGCTAGAAGTGAGGTAATCACCTCTATAATCTGCGTCCCTCAAGATCCAGCACAGAGGAATCTATGGGCAAAACATAAATCAGCTTTAATGGGCTGGAAGAAGATTTTTAGTTTATTTATTTTTTAAAACAACTGGGACCGAGCTTCATTGAGGCTAGCCAGTGGATAGTGTTACATTTTACAGCAGAGCAAGGCTTTACATAAACTATCTTTGGCATCTGAAATCCAGGCCAGCAATTCGACATGTACCATTTCGCAATTCTCCCTTCCTGCATTTTCAGCAGCCTGTCTCTTGTTGGGAGCATGGTTTTTATTTTAATACCTCTCCAGCTAGGGAATTTATCTTACCCACATCTGCAATTTATATGGTCAGAGAACTCTCTGACATGAACAAAGGTCTCATTACTTTTATATGATTTTGTTCTTATTCTTATGTCTCCTCCAGCTCCATTGGGCCAAAAAGGTGGTGGAAAGAAACAAAAAGTACCAATGTTTGGTGCATTCTAAGTGCCACTGAATAGATGAGTGAAAAACTGTATTAAGAAATCACCCAGACCTTCACTAAAAGTTTGAATCAAACCCAAAATAAACCCATGCTGAGGAGGGTTGGAAATCTCTGATAACTTTCAAATGCCTTGTTTGATTTGTGTGCGTATGTGAACTTCAGCACTTTCTGCTTCTGCCTGACAATATTAGCAAAAAAACTTAACACCGCATAAAGAACCTGTGTTTGAGCCACGTGCATCTGAGATGTGCAGCCTCAGTAGGCTGGTGGGGTTTGAACAGGTTAGCTAAGCTTCCTCCCGCTGAGGCTGATCCATCGCTACTCAGACAAGTGTTTCAAAGTGGTACTGGGGTGAAAAGTTCTTTCAGGACAAGAGTATAATTGAGAAGTGTGGGAAAAGTCTAACAGATACATCAGGAGAGGCTGCAAGAGCCTCTTCTACACTAGCTGCTAGCTACTGAACTTAGCTGATGGCAAAAAAAAGGCCTTCAGGATTTTGTAATAACAATCCATTTGGTTAAACAGTCCCCATCAGCCACAGGCTCCACCATCGCAGCAGGCTCCAACCCAGATGCTAAATACATCCCCTTTCCAATTCCACCCAGCTACTGAGTGTCACACCACAACTGCAAAGTCCGAGAACCATCTGCTGAGAGATTCTTTCCCACCTCTGCTTCTAAGGCATCCCTAGATGATGGCAGCAGCAGGAAGGCACTTATTCCTGCAGTACCACCACTTTTAAGCAACAAGTTCCGATGGCCTGGAAGACAGAGCAGCATCTCTCCTCACGTCTACAAATTCACAAGAACTCACACTTCTGAGAAAATAAATTATTTCCTAACATGCTCTGGTTTGCTACAATGATGCAAACCAGCAGCTAAAGCACCTGACAGCTGCAGATGGAAGAAGGAAGAGATGTACTTTTCATTTCAGGGTGTTACCAAACGCCAAAGTATTTGCTTTGAAGAATGACAGCATCACTCAGGACTCAAAACTTCGCTTACTGGGGCTCATCCAGGTTCTCAGACCCACACAGCAAGTGGGATTCACAGGAGCTTAGTATCTGCTCCAAAGTATTTGGGGACTATTTGTGTCTACTTACTGGAAGCCCATGTCATACCCCTCCCTTGGAAGCTGCTTTCAATTAGAAGAGCTGATGTCTGTTCCTCTCGGAGGTTCTAATCCAGCTCGTCTCCCACCCACACATTTTGTACACAAACATCGAGAGACAGAATGAACAAGGCCAGAGAGCGCTGTGGGATCTTCCCACAAGAGGGAATGCCTGGAGGATTCCCTTTGACTGATTTATACAACCTCTTGTCAATCACAGGGACAACATGTTCTTCAAACCGCCTCTCCTGTTTTCCTTCTCTTACTCAAGGGGACCGAGGAATGTGTCAGAAGAAAGAGAGAAGTGATATATCGGGAGCACGTAGTTCATTGCCACATCTAAAATGCATCTACTATTGCAACCAACTCCATTTCCTCGTAACGATCTCCTTCAAAGTACTATGGGAAAATTTGCTGGAGAACAAATTTTGGAAGGTACCTTTGTGAATGATTCCCAGCCATACCATGGCTTCAGGCAATGTTAAGGTGTGTTGATGGGCTCCTCTTGAAGATGAGCTACAGGTTTAGGATGACTGGGCGCTGGACTAGGTCTCAACCTGACTGCAGTAAAAGCCATCAGCCACACTGAGGTGTTCAGATGTCACAAAGAGAAGGGACAAACAAGCACAGACACGTGTGAAGGATTCACCTCCCCCTAGGAGTGGGTTGAATACAAACAGACACCATCCCACTGTCCTTCCCATCGAGCCAACACAGCCAGACACCGCGGGCTTTGCGCACGCTGGTGGTTCTCATCTCTCACACTCTAACATCAAAATAGCTCAAAATGCAGCCAGGCAAAACACCGAGTGTGGCCGAGTGGACGTGCCTGCCTGTGTGCCCATGGGCAGCTGGAAACAGGGCAAATCTCCAGTGCACAGATCTGCCTGCTCCCCAGATCACAGAACCATAGAATGGTAGGGGTTGGAAGGGACCTCTGGACATCATCGAGTCCAACCCCTCTGCCAGAGCAGGGTCACCCAGGGCAGCCCACACAGGAACAGATCCAGGCAAGTCTTGAAAGTCTCCAGAGAAGGAGACTCCACCTCTCTGGGCAGCCTGGGCCAGGCTCTGTCACCCTCACAGTGAAGAAGTTTTTCCTCCTGATGCGGTG
>WTSP01020092.1:67174-78495 GCA_025331215.1 Actenoides lindsayi
CAAGCCCCCCGTGGAGCTGTGGTGCTGAGGGACAGGGGTCAGTGGTGCCCTGGCAGTGCTGGGGGGATGGTTGGACTTGATGGCCTTAAAGGTCTCTTCCAACCAAAACAATTCTAGGATTCTATGAATCCAGAGTTTAGAAAAAGTCATGAAAAGACCAGAGATAGATCTGGAGAAACACCTCATATTTCAAAAAAATAACAAAAATATATCTCCAAATACAGTCCATAGCACATCTTGATAAAAACTACCAATGTGAAAAGCAGCAAAAGAACTCTTAACCTGAAGATGTGTGATACAACCAGGTTCATTAGTTAAAGCAGGAAGCAAACAGGTAAACTAAGCCACCAAACTCTCTAGCTGTTTAGAGAGCACTCCTGAGAAAGGATCATCTTTAAATGGCAGAACAATTGCCTTAGGTGAAGGCCTTCTTCTAGGAGTCTGACTGCTCTTTAAAAAGATGAAGGTCTCAACCATTGTGACCTGGGTGGAGAATGAGAAAGGCCTGGAGGGGGAAGGTGGGAAATGCAGCAAGGACCTTGCCTCTCCCTGGCCCAAGGTGAGTCCTGCTCCATGGAGATAAGGAAGTTAATTACAGGAAGAGGTTAATTCTGCAAAGGTCACACCATGGCCTTTTCCTCGAGTTTGCTTTGTTACACAGCCATGGTCACTCCACCCATGTCCAGGGTGTATATAAAGGACAGTGGCATACTCATAGAATCATAGAATGGGAGGGGTTGGAAGGGACCTCTGGAGATCATGGAGTCCAACCCCCCTGCCAGAGCAGGATGACCCAGGACAGGTCACACAGGAACAGAGCCAGGGGGCCTTGAAAGTCTCCAGAGCAGGAGATTCCACAACCTCTCTGGGCAGCCTGGGCCAGGCTCTGGCACTCTCACAGGGAACCAGTTTTCCCTCATGTTGAGGTGGAACTTCCTGTGTTTCCCCTTGCTACCATTACCTCTTGTCCTATCCCAGGGCACCACTCACAAGAGCCTGGCCCCTTCTCCTTGACCCCCACCCTGCAGATAGTTGTAAACATTCATCGGATCCCCTCTCAGGCTTCTCTTCTCCAGGCTAAACAGCCCCAGGGCTCTCAGCCTTTCCTCATCAGAGAGATGTTCCAATCCCTTTATCACCTTCACAGCTCTCCGTTGGACTCTTTCCAGTATTTCCCTGTCCCTCTTGAACTGGGGAGCCCAGAACTGAATCCCTTATATTGTCCAATGGTGGGGCTTCCTCCAGATCACATCTTCATGGCTGCGAAGGGGCATGGCGAGCCCTTGTCCATCAGGCAGTAGGGAGTAACCTCCTCCTGGGGCAGAAGGAAGTGGGTATCATGCCCCAAACACGAGGCTTCTGCCTCTCCCTCCCTCCTTTCTACTGGGGACAGCACTGCTGCCACTTCTGCACCGAGACAGGCAATGTTGGGGGGTTCTGGGGTGCAATGGGCTATATCCCATCCCCTTTGCAAAACAGCAACGGGATCGACTGTAAAACCCACAGTACCAGCTACTTGTGGAGCACAGAACATCCTGGGTGAGGTTAACTGCACGGAAATACTCATGGACTGATATGAAACCCAGGGAGGCACAAACAGGACATTCTCTGTTGTCTGAAGATCCAGCTAAAGAACAGATTTCAACCCTAATAATGAAACCTCATTAATCTACAATTTTTAGCTGACTGGTCTGCAGAATGTTATTTATATTTAACTCAACACGTGCCAGAGAATCCCAACCATGACATAAGCAGCATTTTAACACATCCCTTACAGATGAAAACTTTCTCTCTCTGTTACCAGACATGGGGGCTGGCAGTCACCCAGACCTTTTATTCTTAGATATGTTATTGTTCTCATAGACCTAAGGTTAATCTTACCCACGGAGGAAGAACTCTGATGCAGTTGCTAAATATCAGAAAGGTTCCTGCTTGTTTATTGCCCAATATTATAAGGCAGCTTGACTGCCACATGGACACCACCCAGTTTGCCGACTGCAGCACAGACCTCCAATCTGTTCTGAAAGCTGTTGCACTGTTCTTCTCATTTAGGCTGGGAATTGGGTTGGAATTACAGCAAAAATGAAATTGCCCATATTAGTGAGCACCGAACCATTAAAAAGGCCACCATTTGGGTTCCAGCAAACACCTCAAAAATCAGCCAATTTCTATAACTATTTCAAAACCTCAGGAGCCCACAGAGCTCCAATGGAAATTGAACACAGAGGCTTACTCAAGGGACATCACAAATTTTCCTCTGGGTTTTCTTCTAGGTTCTGGTCAGAAACGCTTTAGGACTAGGCTCTTTAGTGTTCTGGACTTGTCCCATCAGAAGATTTGAGTCAACAGTTGTCTGCCCAACTATGAAAGTCAGTATTGAGTCATTTCAGGTTGGCCTCTAAGACTTAAAGGAAGCATTCAAAGTTACTTTTTCCAAACTGGCACATATATTAAATTTTTATGTGCACTAACAATGAGTTTAAAATACCCTGTTGTAAAAATAAAATAAAAAAATTAAAAACCAAATCCAAGACTCAGCAGCACAGATTATAAGCAGAAGATGATGAGAGAAAGCTCTGTCCTCCTCTTTCAACAGCCTTCTTACCTTCTAGCCTGCTGCTTCTTCCCCAGCAGCAATTTTTCCCTTACCTGATGCTCATGAACTGCACCTTCTGCTCCAAACCTCTCCTTGTCCTCTGTTCCTGATAACACAGGTTTACTAAGTTTCGTGCTTTTTGTCTGCTTTCTCCTGTTTTCATTGGGGTACTTAAAGGTCTGATGGCAAAAGGTGAAAAACCACAGCACGTCCTGCTCCGGGACAAAGGCATGCAGGCAGGTGAGCAACAGCAAAGCTTCCTCCACTGGAAGCTGATAAAAACTCCTGGGGTAACACACTGACTCTATATTACTCCCAGATTCAGTTGGCTCAGAAGAAAGAGGAAATCTCATCTGTCAGTTTTACCCGTGTAATGAAGAACAGGATTTGGCTGCGGGACCGAGAAGCCGCTGACGTCTCCTGCACGATGGAATCAAGCCCCACTGCCAGTTGCTGTGTCCAGCCTCAGCACAGTCACTTCCCCTCTGGACCTGGAGCAGCCAACGGTGTCTGGGCCTTGCAGATGTAGTATTCAACCAGCACATTACTACAGCTTGCTTAGCACCGAGCCCCAGTTTTCACAAGGGTTGGCTGGATTTTGTAATAACTGGAAAGTGACCTTTGTGTGTATGAAAGCACCGCAGCCGATACCACGTGGCATCGATAGTTTGTTTGCAGTGTGACAGGATGATAAATTCCTCTGCTTTACAATAAAAAGGACAGCGTTCATTTTCAAAGAGACATTTCCTTGTGTAGGGTTTGGGATGTAACGGAGGGCTGCGGTTCAGAAACGAGAGGGAGATGCAAGGGCTTTTTTACTTTGTCATATAAGTTGATTTAGTTTGGGGAAAGTGAATAGAAGCTACAGGGATTTCCATCAGATGATGGCCCAGATTGCATGTGTATTCAATGTGTGTTATTAACTTTAGCTTTCTCAAAAAAAAAAAAAAAAAAAGCAGTTATTTCACTTTCCAAAGAGTCTGTATGAACAATATATTTCAATTTTTAAATCATGCAGACCTGCATTCTTTGAGCTCTCCTTTGAATTTCTGTTATCTCCAGATTCAAAGCAAACTTCATTTAAAACGGGTGAGTTCAAATCAAAATCACATAAAACCATAAACTTCACATGGTATACCTGAAAAAACTGTAAACCACTTCTGACTGGCCCTATCCCAAACCCACACTGGCTTTGACATCCAGCCAGGCGTAATCAAAATACCTAGGATGCTAGCTGGACCTGTGGAAAAAACAATATGGAATCTGGATTTTACAGCAAAACCCTAACCAGATGATATTTGTGTGGTTCAAAGACTCACCCAAAGACATCAGTTGAGCCAGGGCCAGAAACTACAGGAAAAGAGTGAGAGAAGGAAGAAATAATTGCGCTAATGAGATTTAACGATCAGCTCAGCTTTTACACAAGCCCACAAATAAACACCAGCATTTGGAGCTCACATGAATGATTTGTACCTGCCCCTGCTTCTTTTGCCATTCAGCAAGGCACAGGGGAAGGATGCAGAAGCAAGAGATGGCTCCAAGGGCACAGCAACCAGAATACGGTCTCATAGGAAGCACACGCCGGTGGAACCGAGCGATTTGCCACGTTCTCCTCTTTAGTCACACCAGATGTTTGCTATTTCTTCAACACAGCAATAGGACATAGAGATGCTGCTCTCAAACAACAGCATCTTCCACTCCAGCATGCCGGGACCTCACCTAGGAGGCACAGTTCTTAGAATTAGCCCTGAATTGCATCCTGCTATTATGTCCACATTCACAAATACATCGACCAGCAGGAATGGCAGCCAAATGCAACCTGCTAGGCAGACAGCAGAAAGACACAGAGCCCAAACAAGACCTTATACCTGCAGTTTTCCAAACACAAGCCTCATTAAAGCTAAAAGACATTTTCAATCTGCAGCAAAAGCTCCTGTCTACAACTTCCACTTTGCTGCTCGCAGAAGTGTGAAGGCATTATGGACTGATAAGTGCTTTAACAGACTGTATATCCATCCACTGGAGAGCGAGGTTAAACAAATACAGTAGCCAGAACATTATTGTTGGCTGCACACTCAGGTTCCCGAGCTGCCTGTCTCTAACTTGAACCAGTCAGGGCCACTACAGCAGAGCTCACGTAGAGTGCCGGGCCAAGGCTGGCCGTGGGGTGCTGCAGCAAAGGAAAACAATTCCATCCCATCAGCTTTTACCACTGATGGGTAGAGCAAACGGATTTTTTTGTTTTCTGGTTTCGTTTTGTTTTTCCTTTGACTGGAGCAGCTGGCACTGGAAAAATCTAACTGTCAAAGGCAGAATGTGTGCCACGCTTGAGGAGGATCTCAGATATATTGTGATTATTATACCAGCGGGTCCAACTTGATGCGTGCATTGTAGTTTTGCTGGTTTGGCACTCCTGTGAGGCAAAGCAGGACTGGGCTTCTTACAGTCTACATGGTAACATCCCCTCCTTCCTTCCCAAAGCGGGTTCTATTGATTTGTTTGGATGAAGAAAGCACAGGGCTAGTTAGAGAAAGTCCAAAAGCACCCCCACCAAATCCCTAAAGAACTTTGGCTTGATGAGGAGTTCTCCCTCAGAACAACACGCTGGCTGAGGTGGACAGAGATGCTTAGAAGCACTTGGGCAACATTTCTGATAGGAAGAGAGACAAACAGGGGGAAAAAAATTAATCCACATCTTTTTCTCCTATCAAGGAGGAAAAAAAAAAACCCAAACCACAACGCTTTTATTTCCAGCATGGTAGGAGATGACCCTAAATATCCCCGTACCTAATCCCACCTCCCCTGAACTGCCCCAAGTGCACACGGGGCACAGGAGCAAGTTCCAAGAGATGTGAGACAAGGCAGGTGCTACCACGAGCTCTGAAGGTTGCTCGCTAAGCTTCGCCCGCGGCTGAAGCAAACAGCCGTGCAGTGGTTAATGTCAGCTCTGACCACATGATCACATTCAGGAAAGGTCAAAAGAGTGATTTTTCATTTAAGAACATCTGTGTGTTTAAAGAACAAAACTTTCTCATGTGCAGAAAACCAGGGGTTTCCAGGGCTTTTCTTTCCACAGTTAAAAGTCATGCTTTTCAGCTTTGTTTAGGGTTATGGACCGTGTAAACACGCTGTGTAAACCACACGCAGCCCTCCTCACACAGCCTTCCACATGCAAGGACAACTGGGGGTGCAAATCTCCCTCCCCCTGGCTCCTTTTCCCCCCTTGCTAGACTCAGCTTCCCACGCCGCGCTCCCAGCAAGCCCGCCAACGACCCGCTCGGCCTCCTTCCCTATACGAAGATGTACACATGCCTCTAATCCTAAGGGTGTAAGGCTGCTCGGGGCTGTCAACAGGTCTTAATTGGATACATCCAGGGAGATGACACATTGGGAAGAGGCCCTGGATTGAGCAGCGAGGGGAACGGCTGCGGCGGGGAGCACGGGGGGTGGGCAAGGAGCAGAGCTCCCATGGGCTGTCCTGGGGAGCTGGCTGGGGTTACACCTCAGCAGGGGAAGCCGTTTGGTTTCCCATCCAGCCCTATGCCAGGGTGCACCGATTACAGTGAAACCCTGCGGCTTGTTTTTCTTCTTTACCTGCAGGCACAGCTTGTGGTATGCAAATCAGAAGGTTCCCCCCTCATCTCACGGGGCTTTTCCCGCTGAAACCGCAGAGTAACGAAACCACCACCGCGCGAACAAATTCCTCTGGATGAGCTGGAGCATCCAGAGAGAGTCTGGAGAGCAGCACCAGGGGCTTCCTCCAGCCTATGCAGGTCTGTACCCAAGCGATGGTTTGGTTGTAGGTGTCTGGGGAAGCCTTCCCTGCAGTCTCAGAACAGCCCCGCATGGCTCCGATAAACCTCAAACTCCAACAAATTAAGCCAAAGACCACTTGGAGTAGTTAATCCTTGATGTCCCAGGCTAGTAGGGCAGTTCAGAGGAAATCAGTGGAGGGATTAAAGTACGAGCATCATCTGTTGCGAGGAAGCTCACGTCTCCTTCAGCCTCACTGCCTCACAGAGCAGGCTCCAGGAGGATAGGCTGGGAGCACAGGGGATGGAGGAACTCACCACAGACGAGGCTTGGCCCTTCCCACCAGAAACAACCACTGGGCAACAGTTAAATTTCCACACAGCAAGGCTCTCCTTCGCCAGCAGGTAAGGGCCACTGTGGACACACAGCGCGGGGCACGGGGAGCAGATCTGCTCTGCCACAAGGGCAGATCTTTCAAAGATATTTGGATGGAGATAAGTGGAAAGAACCACTGAATGGTAGGGGTTGGAAGGGGCCTCTGGAGATCGTCTTGTTCAACCCCTCTATTAAAGGAGGTTCACCCAGGGCAGGTTGCAGAAGGTCATCTCTACCCTGTGCTTCAGCTTCTCCTCTCTGAAAAGAGACTTCTCTTCTCTGAGAGTGAAGATGTGCCAGTTACCAAAGGAACAGGAAAACAAGATCCACTGTCCACAGTGCTAAGTGTAAGGATTTTGGCCCAGTGACCACAATGGCTAAGCAGAACTTGATGTTCTCCTGAAATGAGGGCTTCTCCCAGTGAGGAGCTACATGCACAGACAGATAATTGCCTTGATAATGCAAATAACCATTTCCTGGAAAGCATTAGGGCTTGCAGCCGGACCCTGAGGTGATGGTGGAAACCCAGGCCCGGGGAAGGCTCCTGCTGATAGCAGGGGGAGCTGGCTCCCTTACCTGATGGGTGACTCACGACTCCTTATCAGATTCACCACTGAAATGACCTCAGAGGAAACAGTGATACTCCAACTTTACAGGCTGTATTTCCAATAATGAGCATGGATTTGGGGTTCCTCAGCAATTACGGCTCCAACTAAGGCAGCACAATTCAGGAGAGATTTAGAGCAGCTCAAGACTTTATCCAAATGGTCCCCAGCTTTGTTTTACTTTTTCTTTTTTTCTTTTTTTTTTTTTTTAAAAGCATATACTTATTTGCAGGTGGGGATGAAGGGATTGACTCAAGAGACCTTCAGGATGGTGATGGGTAAGCATCACCCTCCAAAACCCATGCCTTTTAGAGACAGCTCAAGATGAATACCCTAAAATGCATTGGCATTCAAAATATGAGGCCTCTTATGGCAACGCGGGCTAAAATACCTACAGTACTCTGAACAAGTAGCACAGACAATCCTTCATTTAACAGAAAAAATAAATCATCTGCTCTTGGCATGAGAAAGTTTACTTTCAGCTTAAAGAAGTGATGCTGTGGTTTTGGGGATGGCATTCCGTTCTGCTGAAGAACAGCACCCTGCCTGCCTGTGTATCTGTGGCTTTGTAGCTACATTACAATCCTGGAGAGCTCTGTTTACATATTTTACGTGTCTCCTTGTGCAGAACATGAAACCAAACGACATAATAAAGGTCATTACGGCTTCGCTCTTGCACCCTCTTCCAGCCCTTCCTTCCAATCACTGAATTCTATCCCAAATAACTGACTGAGTGTTTTTAACTGCTCTTGATCGACTGGCAACGCTGTTGGCAGGTTTATTTGCCGTTGCACAGGGAAATCATGCAAAAGCTGGTGAAGCTACATGTCAGGGGGGTAGGGAGAGGACGGCCAGGGAGGGTGTGGGATGAGAAATGCCGAGAACCCTTCATGCATGAACAAAGCAGACGTGTCGATGCATTTATGCAAAATCATTCTGCTCTGAATGGAAAAGGACCCAAGACAAACAACCCGGATGGGATGCAGGAGAGCTATCCCACGCTCACGGCTGGACATGCTCTGCATCTAAAGGCTTGTGAGCAGCAACAGCAGACGGAGAGACTGGCAGGTTGAGGGGCAAGGGCCGAGGAGGGGGGTCTCCTTTCAGAAGAGTGCATGCTAACGAGCACCGCCGCCGTCGTGGGGTCCGGCTTCCCAGCTCCCCGGTGCCAGGGGGGTCCGAGCTCTTTTCTATTACCACGTGTAATCTGGGTGGGTGGCTGGGTGTACAGCAGATAGGATCATAAAATGGTAAGTTCCTTCCTAAAGAAGCACATAATCATTACTATCCAAGACAATATTCCTTTCTCGCCTTTCTTCTCGCCTTCAGCAACAGCAAACGGCGTGGAATTCTGCTCTCATTTCGTTAGTGGTAAATGTCTCCTGGTTCTAGGAAGATGGGACCAATTTCCGGCACCTGAGGATTTTTGGTTTGACCTTCATCTCTGAAAAGGTCAGACTGAACCTCTCTGAGAGTACTGATGGCTGCTTTGCTCTCTGCATCATCCTTTGTTTCTTTTATCTATTTTCTCTACAGTACACAAAGGGAACACAGTGTACCAGCCCCTGGTACTCACTGTTCTGTTTCCCTTAGATGACTTGCATATGTGCTCTTGAAAAAATATTCTAAAAACTAAAGGGGGAGGGGAGTGGAAAGAAAAAATATCCCTTGAGTGTTTGGCAAAATTGCTTGGAATCTCCTCTGACATCTCATTGTGTTCTCTGTGTCCTCCCCTTACACAAATCAGCCAGAGGCTACAACATCAGCCATGGGGTCTACTGGTTTACTGCTGCCAGGAGCAGAGGAGCACTGGAAGGTGTGGGGATGAAGGGGGAAGAGGGAGAGCATCACTGTCTGTCCTAGCAGGGAGAAGGCAGCCAGGTGATGGGCAGCATCCCCTTTCCTCCAGCCAGCTCTGCATCAACTTCAAGGGTAACGTTCTTCCTCAGCCATCTCTCTCCAAATGAGTCTTTTTCAAGCCAGCCTATCTAGAAATCCCATTTCTCATTTTATTTTATTTCCGAGAACACTGAGATCTTTCCTGAGCAGAAGCTATGGCTTTGTAGCGTGCCCCACCTTGTTGTGGACCCTTTGCATGGACCACCTCCTCCAACCAGGCAAAGCAGCAACACAAATATGCGACTAAGGACCAGTGGAGTTCTTTTGGCAGAAAGGTTGCAAAATCCATCTTTCCCAGCGAGGCAGGTGGGAAACAACTAGCCATTACAGTATGGAGTTGGTGGGACAGTTTTCCAGTCTTTGTGTACTGGGAATGAACAGCAAACTGTGCTAGGATAGAGACTGATTAATTCACAAATGGGATGATGTGAGGTGGCTGACAGAGCTAAGATGCAGATTTAATGACCCCAAACCCCTTCCACGTCTCTGTTCCCAGACAGCAACTCTCAGCAGGCCCTAAACAGTTTTCTTTTTATCCAAGATACGAACATTCCCCTTTCAAGATGTCATGAACTTCCTCATCCTGCGGAGGTTTAGGCTCAGTAATGCCCAGCGCCTGCAATGTCTCCAAAGGATACTGAGGTTTAATCCTCAAACAGTAGCTTTACCTTTCTGTGCTCCGGTTTCCACCTCTATTAAATGGAACAGAAACCAAGCAGTGAAGCTGTGATAAGGCTTAATTAATCCCTGTACACTGAAAAATAGGAAAAATATAATCACTTAAGCCAAGGAAGGAGTATTCCAGCTTGAGTTGGCCTGATGGTCAGGGCCAGGCTTGTGATGCAACTCCCCAGCCTTCAGGCAGAAGACCAAATTGGCTGGTCTGTAGTATCTCAGGGAAGGCTGAAATAAAGAAGTTTTGGACCCCCTTGAGCTAACTTTAGACTTGGAGACTCTGTAACCTAAGCTGAAGCCTTTTGGGGGATCAGCCAGTACTGGAAATGAGCTCAGATGCGTACAGCAAACCTAAATTCCTCTTGCGACAGCCTGCGCACAGTGTCCAGTTCATCTTTTTTTCCAGAACTAGTCTCTGATCGCTCATGGTTCCTCCATTACTGGTTTTTCTTAGTGGGATTCTGCCCTCATCCTCCAGACATTAGTAGTTCAAAGCCTGGCTCGGTTATAAATAACAAAGACATTTGCAAAGCAAATCATCTTATTAAAAATGGGGATTTTTTCTATCCCTCCAACCACAACAAAACTCTTACCACTGAAGAGCAACAGGACTTGGCTGTGAATTGGGCAGTTCAAAAAGGGCCACTTGCAGAGCCGACAGACAGACACCCTCCCTCTTCTCAGCAAGATCATCCCAAAGGAAAGGAATGGCTTCTCCATTAAAAGTTGCAGGTTTCCTTTCTTCCCACTCCTGTTCAAGATTACTCTATTCGTTGGCTTTGCTGGATCTTTGGGGAATTATCTTCAGCCTTATATTTATTAGACAGAATAAAACTGTGGCAGAGAACTTCATCATCTTTCTTTTCAATTTTCTTACGGTATTTTCTTACCACGCTTGGAGCACTTGCTCTACCATGTTATTTCTTCTAGCATTCAGAGGATTTTTGTGCTCCTGTCTTCTTCTTTTGCAGGCAATTTCAGACATACTACGATTCCAGCCACCTTTCTGCTGCTGGTGGAAGGATAAGTTTGTTGCAGTGAGTCTGGATGAGTGCAACTGTGGGAACTATAATAGGGGCAGGAGGGGGCCTCTGTTTGTGGGAAAGTTGTAATGAGAATCCTCTTCCACAACTTCTTACTCCATAGCAGCCCCTGTGGGGTACCCGAAAGAGAACAGGGTGTGTTTGTCAGTCCGGGAACAAGAAAGAATCCCAGGATCTGACTGTGCTCAGCAGCCTTGGGAAAGAGTCCTCTTTGGGTTATCTGTGCTGAGCTGTGCAGCTTCTTCCATACAGGGGAAAACCAAGCTCAGGCAATGGTGTAAGGAGAAAAAAATTATATATATATATACACACACACATATATATAGTTACTGGGTCTAAACAACTTCTGCACAACTGGGAGGAAAAGTAACTAAA
>WTSP01020093.1:0-22437 GCA_025331215.1 Actenoides lindsayi
GAAGGAAGGAAGGAAGGAAGGAAGGAAGGAAGGAAGGAAGGAAGGAAGGAAGGAAGGAAGGAAGGAAGGAAGGATATGGAATGACAGAAGTAAGTAAAGAAGGAAGAAGAGAGGAAAAGAAGAAAATCACACCTTTCATTCTAATTTAGAATTAAAGTTAATCTAAAAGGAAGGAGTCAAGGAAGAGAAAAGAAAGAGAAGAAGACAAACAGAGAGAAAAGAATGAAGAAGAAAGATAAAAAAAAAAAAAAAAGAAAGAAAGAGAAGAAGAAGGAGAAAAAGAGGAGGGAAAATGAGAAAGAAAAGTCACTGAAGAGAAATGCACTTCACATTCTTTAAAAGATACATGCATCAAATTAATAGTCAATAAACTCCAGCAAAGAACGAACTGTGTAGTACAGATGTTCTGCATGTAATAGTTTGCTGCAGTTTTTCCTTTGACAAACGTCCTTATTGCACTCGTCTTTTGAAGCATATGAAAGCAGCATTTAATCGAAATGGGTCCCGCCTAGCACACTGAGGCTGCTTCATCTGACAGCAGCCAAACTGCCTCGTGGAAAGTAGTTTAGCTCCAAATTAGCTTGCTTCTACGTTAAATACCAGCTTGCCTGAGAGATCTTTGTGAAGACTCCCATATATATCTGTAATATTCTGAGCTTTGAAGCATATGTGCCCAAAAGCTGAGATAATCTCTGTTGAGAAGTACAGTACAGTACTTCAGGCTTCATCATAGACTAGAAATGGCAATTATAAAGTATTTGAACGCAGCTGACAAGACCCTCTATAAAAGCAGCATCACAGTGAGTATCACAGCCAAGAGGAGTCTTAGTAGTCTGGGCAGATACTGTCATAAGGAGAATCATAAAGCATAGTAGATATATAGATGAGCCAGGATCAGGGTGCAGCAGTTAGAGAAATCTAGATTCCCACGTCTTCACGAAGTCTATTCACAGGATAAATTACTGCTTATTTATACATCACAGCTGGTCCTGGAGACTCACCATGAAACTGGGGGCTGGTGTGCTAGATGCTGTACAGAAATAGAAAAACATACATGCAGTCAGAACTAACTGGGATAATAGTAAATAGTACCAGATCATGGAGAGGGGAAACGTTATAATTTCTGTTACAAGATCATTAAAATGTGGCATGCTTTTGCCCAGGGCCTTTTCTGGGGCAACATCTGGCCGTGGTTCAGAAGTCAACACAGCAAGGAAGTAAACTCAGTAGACAGTTTGTGTTGCAACATCGCTGTTGGGAGTCTGTAAGAGTTTAAGGGGTTTGGCCAGAACGTATCAGTTCTTCAGTGTCAAAGAACAGATCCTGACAATGTTTGTATCATATCAGTGTAGGCACAAAGAAATGGGATAAAAACAGAGATAAATTGTCCTGCAGTCTGTCCTACCATCAAAATCCATGTCCCCACCTGCTGAACACTCCTATGCAGTTGGGATTGCATAATGTCTCACAAAGATGTTTTCTACTTCACCACTTCGTTCAATATCCTGGACACAGAGATGCCAGAATATAAATGTCCTCACATTCAGACTTTATGTACCTTCACCTGTGCTGCTTAACAGCAATAAAATGTCAAACCAGCTGCTTCATAAAGCGCATAGTTATTACGTGTTGTCTTTGAGCAGGCAAAAGTCTGTGTTTGGGATCGCTGGCACAAGTCCAGCATCTTAAGAATTTCTGACTTCCCACCCCCACCTGAACCAACATTTTGAAATTTGTCAGTCTTTAGGATTTTACCCTTCTCTCCCCAAGAGCCTGAATGAAGCCCAGACCTGGTCAGCATTGCTGAAAGACCAGGACTTGGCCGATGCTCAAAGAAACACAATAAATTGGAGATCCAGTTGCAAAGTAAATTATAACTTTTAAAAAGAACCTACAAAAATAAAAGCCATGACAAGTGTAAATGTTGGGTCAGAATGCATTCCATGGTGGCTTAGAACAAGAGGTTAAGTGATGGTGAAACAGACTCTCCCAGGTTTCATTTTAATGCTCCTCTTGGAACTTACACCTGACAGGTTTCTATCTGAAACTGTCTCCTACATGATCACAAGGCAGTCACCACAGGCACTTTTCATGACTAAATTGCTTTCAAAAGTGTCTGAGGAGGCTGGAGAAAAGTTTAAAATGATTTAATGGCAGGACAGGAGGCAATATGCCCAAATGATAAGGTGAAACATCTACAAATCAGTAAAGGGTTAACTAGTCAGCTCTTTTTCCTTAGTTGCAGTGGCTGGCTTCTTGACACCATTCCTTTAGGACAGAAAATGCTCAGTCTTTCACTAATACTCTCCTAAAAATGGTAACATATTTAGTCACACAAGACATGAGTTAAAACAAAAAGATGAGAATCTGTAACTTTCTAATGCCTCTATATATCTCTCATTACCTCTGCTCGATCCCCTCAACATCTGTATTCATGTTACACCCCCATGCTACAGATATGCACAGTAAATGTCATTTCACAATGAACTCAAAGAACTAAGATTCAGAAGCTAAGGTTCTCCAGTCCATCAGGAATTTGGTGTTCATGTTAAGTGTGAAGACCTGACCCTATGTGAAATTTCTGGGATCAGACAAAAAGTTTATGATTAGGAAGGACATTGAATTTAAACTTTCTGAAGTCACTTTAAAGTCATAAGGACTTTCTGAAGGGTTAAATGGTACTTATCTGAATGTTATTAATTGCAGTGAAATTTTTTATTACTCTGTAGGGCTCACCCAAGTGAAGGTCACAGATGGATGTGCAAGCTTCTCCAGCCTGGCTGTCTCCAGTTCAGGCACAAACTGGAAACTTGTGTTCACTGTCACATCGCCTCCAGGTGAGCTCAATTTTCTGCATGTTTTTTGATTTGGTAAGTGAACTCAAAACTCTACAGGTGGTCTGGATTTGTAAAAAGGGTGTTAAGTTTTGTTTGAATGAGCAGAGCAGTGCCAAACCTCTAAATAGCCTGACTTCTTCTACACGTCCAAGTTGGCATCACCCAAGCAGCAAGAGAGCTGGGTGATTCCTGTGCTATTCATGCAAGAAACCCAAAATAAAAATGAGTTTGTACAAAGAAGTATTGTCAGAGAAAATTGCCTCTTTCTCCCTGTACTCTCCAGATATATATCCTGTGTAAGAATCAGGTACTTAAGGTCAGCTAAGCTGCCAGAGCAAACTTTTTCCTATAAATTGAGTTCTCTCATTCCCTCTTTTTATCCTGTTTGTATTCAGTAATTTTCCATCAGTGCTCCCAGTTATTTTCATAGTGCCTTTCACTGACTGTTTGTCTGCACCTGGTCATCTTTATGGGGGCAAGAGGTTAGGCACATTCAGAGCATGCCTCCAGCACTGAGCTCTGTTAGGGGTATCCTGACAGTTTACAGAGATGACGCTGGCACCTCCAGAACTGTGCAGCTTTCATGAAGCCTCTGAGCAACCCAGTAATGGTGAAAAGGCAGGTGTGCTTATGCCTCCTTAGAAATAGCAGGTGAAGGGGCATAAGCACCTAGGGGATAAGGCACCACCTATACTCTGTCTTATAAAAGCCTCAGGGCATCTTCACAAGAGAAGCACCTTTTCAGCTGTTTGGGGGCCTGAATTTATCTACAAATCTATCTCATCAGGTATATTGGGGTCAAAGTGCTGTTTTCTTGCCTCAGAATGACTGCTGAGGTAAGTTAGTGGAGAAGCAGGAACATGCTGTCTGGCATGTAGTCCAAAGATAAAGGTGTTTTAAGACCATGTGTAGTCTTTATTCTGGTATTGCAGACATACATACATACATATATGGATATGTATCGATGGATATGTAGATATATATCTCTCTCTCGATATAAATATATATATATATCTAAAGAGACCCATCAGGTGGGAAGAAGCCTAGGAAGGACAGATGATAGAAATATTTCCAGGAGAAGTCAAGTGGTGTGTATGCCATTGCATAAAGCTGTGATGAGTACTTCTTGGAAATACTGAGTGTAATGTTTACGTATGTTCAGAAATGATCTCAAAATGGAGTAGGTACAGACTGAGCATTTTTAATGAGAAAACTCCAAGACAGCATCACTTGGTTCAGACGGAAAAAAAAAAACAGAGAGGGCAAATACATCAGACAGGTGAAGTGGCCAAGTGGAAATGGCTGATGAAAAAGCCTGAGCTAAAAAATTAGAAGAACAGCAATAACATTTAGTCTGTATTTTTCTGAACAGGCTATCTTAATAGGTAGGAATAGTGAAAGCAAATCAAACTGCTTTTGGATAGAGGTCAATACACTTATGGGTGATATTGTGCAACACGGCACACACAATAGCATGGGATAGAATTTATAAGCCAAGAAATCCCTTCCTATCCTGGGATTAAATGAAAATTCAGATTTTTTTTTAATGAGAAACCTTTGATCCTCCTAGTCACAAGTGGCTAATCAACATCAAGTGTCGCCCACACCTTTGAAAAGGGAGAATTGGGTTGCAGGGAATACTTGGAAGTGGGCCTTTAAAAGGGGGACATAGGTTTATTTTGAGGGTGTACATTTCCAAACACTTGCAGCTTCTGTTGCCTTCACTGCCGTGAGAGCAGATGGAAAGTCAGCCCCTCAAAGGATCCAACTCCCTTTTATGAAACGTTTAGCCAGAGAGTTGTAAAGAGATGTTTACAGCTAGCAACATGGACAGCTGATGCATCTGTGTGGGTATCACCTGCGTAAATCAAAGTACTGGGCACTTTTAACCTGCCTTGCAAAAGGACACGCTGAAGAAGCAATCCCCTTTGGATATTTGTAACTGGGAACTGTGCTGAAGACAGTATAAAGTTTTTTGTTCTGCCAGACTCTTGCTGAAGAGAGTTGCTTATTGTATGGGATAAACAAGCAAAAATTAACCAGTCAAATAGTAGATATTTGGGATACATTTTCATGACCAGGTTTCTCTGTGCACCCTGGCATAGTTTGCTATTTGAAGACAGCTCAGAAGGTGCAGCTGATGTTGACTGTAATAATCCCAAATGCTTTAGTGGTAGCTCCTGGGGAGGGTAGACTATTCATAGCATTGTTGCATGGTCTTGCTTCTTGTTTTACAATAATATTCACTTAACTGATATGGATCCCAATGGGCTTGAGCCATCCACTTTCCATTTAAACCATCATCAGTCTACTCACAAACTATTAGAGTAGTGCCAAGCACCTTTAAGCACCTTGATATCTGAGAGATTACTTCTCTCAACTGAGGTTCGTATGTATTTGTACCTGCAGGCAAATTTTTCCCAATTGGAACATGCTTCCACATTGTTCTGATGAATCTCTGCTTTGCTCAAGTGGACAATATTGACACAAATCTAATTAGTTTCTGATAAAAGTACTTACAGCTACTTACCCTAGTCTCCAAGCCTCCATCTGACAGTGTTTCTGATTTTTTTTTAATGAATAGATGAAAAAATGTCTTTCAGATTTTTATTAAAAGTGGAACTCAAACAAGTAAAAGAAATACCCAGCCATCAAAACAATTAGAACTGTGGGGTTAGGACCAATAATGAATCAGGTAGTAAGACAGGTAATGAGTTGATGTGCTAATTCACATCCTTCAAATTGGCCTGTAGAGAGTGCCAGGGCCAGTTTTGTTAAACTCTGGTCTTTCCCAGGCACATCTCCATTCAAAATGTATTTTGGAAGCAATTCAGGGAATCAAAACCTCTCTATATTTCTGATTTTTAAAAGGTAGTATTAGTCATCTTCCAGTCCTTGAAGCTCAGATGCTGAAATCAAATGAACTCTAGACCACAGAAACTATGAGTAGTGTCTGGCTTGATTCTGACTTCATTTACAGAAAACTTGAGGATCTCTGGGTGAAGAGCATTCCCCAGAGCTTGTCTGCATCAAGATACTAAATATTTATTTTGCTTATAACAAGGACAGACGTTTGTTATTATTGATATAATATTAATATTGATAAAATATTAACAAGTTCACTGGGGGTTTTCTGCACCATGGACTTAAGCTTAATGCTAGTGAATGTTTCCAGGTTTCCCATAACTTATATCAATATGAATCAGATAAAGCCTGTATGACTTAGCACTTTTCTTGTCACAACCTGTTTCTCTGTCTCACTTGGCAGAATGTGCATGTGTTTTGTCTGTGCCTGATCTATTTGGCTTCAGAAATAGATACTTTGTGAATGTATTTTCTGGGTTTGATAGTCAACTTGGCAAATTCACGGAAGAAATATTATTAATCACAAAGAGGCTGCCTCTGTTTCAGGAAGCACTAAAAGCTTGAAACTGACATTGGAGAAGTATTGTTGTACATTTGGTTTGTCCTGGTACTCAGTCCTAAATAAATATTTTCTGGCTAGTGTTGGATCTGGAGATAGACAGACTTAAGGTTGTCCCTGCATTCACTTTTAACAGCAGCACCACTGTTGAAAGGCTATAACCTGGTGGGTTAGTTGTGAAACCAATGTTCTTACTTTTGTAATAAACTCTGTTTTAAATTCTCAGGGGCTAAGTTTACTGTGCTGTCTCAGCCATTTACCATCTTCCCTGTCCCCATGGGAGTGAAGGCCAGCATGATCCTTGTTGTCATACTGAGTTCAGCAGCATCTGCATTCAGCATCGCTCTTGCAGTCTGCTGGTTCAAGAAGAGCAAAAGCAACAGTAAGTTGGAAATAGCCATTTAAATTTTTACTTGCAGACTCTCCATTTTATTTAAGAATTCTCCAGAGTGGCTACAATAGGATTCAAACAATGGCACTCAAATAAAGCTCTGAGAAGTTCAGTAATTAGCAGGATAGTTCATGGTTCAGGGTTATATACTTTTGTGCCTATAACAGATGTCTGAGTTCTGGCTGTAAAAAGTTTTAACTGCCTGTGAACCATGATGAAAAACAGATTTCTATAGTGTGGACAAGGAATTGAGAAATCGGTGAAATATTTACTATGATTTCAATAATCTGTTCATATGCTTCATTTGCCTGATAAAGGATGGTGTAGGATGTGGTGAGGTTATGCAAAGCCTTGGTGCTGACCAAGGACCACCTGCAGTGTAAATGCTCACATCACACTATCAGCATTGTATGAGTCAAAGTGGTAATTGGAGGTCTACAGCTTCTCTGGAGTTCTCCGCAAGCATATTCACACCTCTACTAATTTACCTTAAGGTTGCTTTCTTTTTTTAGCATTGACCTTAAAACAAATATAGATACCTCAGGGAGATTTTCCCACTGCAGAAAACATAAAGCAATTTGTGCAAAGAAAGAACTGAAGATAAAAGTATGTGACTGTAACTAGGTGGCTTGGTTGCAAAACAGCCACCTTAAACTATTGGATATGTTGAAAGTTACCAATAACTTAGCCTTTCAGGTATGTTAACTGAAGTTGAAATGTATAGGCAACCAGTAGTGGAGGAGTAAATGCACATCCCGGTTAATAAGACATCTCCCACTGGTTTAGAGAACTCACTAGTTGCTTAAAAGATTTGCTTTCAAGTAAATGCAAATCCAGACTAAAAGGTCTTTCTCCTAAACTGCACCATGCACACTAGCTGCAGTGAGGTCTGAATTTCTAGTTATACTGACCATGATGATAACATAAGGAAGGCTTCTGCTGAAGGGAACAGGTGGGAACCCTAATGGCAAATCACAAGATGGTATGAACTTGAAACAATGCTCTTTGCTTTTGGGCAGAAAGAACACTTCAAGATTACTTGTTAATTCACCAGCAATATGTTATTGCTTGAATTAATAATTTTTGCTGAGTGGAGGATGAAAGTGATGTGACTGTGTGTTTCATGACAGAAAAAAGGACTGAACAGGCTGACATACCACAGGCCAGTACCAAGGGACCTCTTAAACAAGTGCGGCCTCATGCAGCTCACATCCAGCCTTGCTACAGTCAAGAAGGAAATAAGACTGGTGTGCCTGTAGCAGAAGGTGAGACTGCAGTTTGACGATAATTCAAATTTATCAACAGTTGAACATCAGAAGAGTCAGTTTAGGTTTCTTAATAAATTGTAGGTTTGAAAAGGATCAATGTCACAGTTCTTCTCAGAAAGTCTATCACTTTATTACCTCCTCCTTCCTCTCCTTGGTATTTTGCTACGTGTCATTTCATCTCATTTTATATATATCGTTGAAATCCTAGCTCCACAGCAGGCAGTGGAATAATCCCTCTTATACTCAATGAGTCCATGATTTCACCTAGTGTTTTTGGAATACCCACATTCCCATAGTGTCCCCAGTATGCCTGAAGCAACAGGGCTCCTCCCTGCCCAAGTCTCCAAGTGCTACAAAAATAACTCTGCAGTGCTCAAAAAGCTCTGGACAAGTTTGCAGGCTGTAGGGGACTACAGTGTAGTAAGAAGGAGGTAGACGAAAACACTCAGAGCTCATTGGCATGGTCTCCATTACCTCCGCTCACTGGACCTTCCTGCTATGCTTCCTGAGCAGCGAGTCCAAGACAGCACCCCAAAGAAGGTCCACTCCCACCCACGCATCTCAATGTCCCCTTTTACTCCCCGGGGTCCCTGCCGCAAACATTCATCTTCCACACACCTCCTCACGACTTGTCTTTTCATCATCTGCTGATCAAACACGACTTCTTCTGAGGTCATAGAAAAGCAGACAGCCTCAGGGGCATGTGGCTGGCAGCATAAAGCACTGGCTTCCCTCTTTGCAAGTGTGAAATATTCTTACAGTAGTTGGGTTGGTGTTTTTTCAGTCTCACCTGCCAACGTGCAGATCTAAGGGCATGCTGATAACCCTGCTGAAACACCCCTTTTCTCTGTTTTGGGAATTTCTTTTTCCTCCTCCTTCCCAAAGCCTATGGATTACATAAGAGGCAGGAAGAGGCAAGCTGGAGTTTTATCTCCTTTTAATTAGCATCTATCACAAAAGCAGGGGGAGAGAGAGAAGGAGAGAGGAAATTCTGCAGTTTATGTGTTTTGATATTTGCTGTACTCCTCCAAAACACAGCGTTCAGCTGTGTGCCTTAGGATACATATCTGCTATAAATTCATTTTTTATCTAATTTGTCTGAGATCTAAGCTTCCTGTGGAGGTCTGAGATCAAAGGATCTGATTCTGTCTGATGTCGGCTCTGACACATAATGCGTGCTGACTTAGTTCTGTCTATAAACTCGCAGTGGGAGGCTGCCATTCTCCCTTGGCACCTTTACATAGTGAACTTTCATTTGGCTGGGGAGGCTGACAGGTAGAGTGTTGATTGGAGCTGTCGTGTAAATAATTCATGGAAAGATTTTTTTTTTTTGTCAGAAAAAGGCAATCCAGCCACTTAGAGTCTTTTAGGAATAGTTGCAAGACAAAAAGATTCCCCGATATGTTCAAATCTAAACAAGGATAACAATATCTTAAGTGAATTTAATACATATGACTTGGAAATGTCTAATGTTTGATTTCCCCTTATTTAAAGTGCTGTTGGTTTTGGAGAGAGAGAGGAAATCAAAGCTGCAGTCTTTTTGTTTAGTTTCTTCTTTATAACTCTTCCCCCCATAAGAAATCCCACCTTTCTAATGCAATTAAGTGTTCATAGCATTTATATTAATCACCACAGTAAGTCTTGTAAGGCAGAGGTTTTTCTGTTTGGTAGGTGCTCATACAGTGCAAAGTCCAGTGGAAGTAGGGGCCCTGGTTGTTGTCCCAGAACAAGTTGCTGAGGAAGCTGATCAGGAAGAAAGCTCTATGCATAGATATGCAGTACTGCAAGGGAGAAGGCATCAAGACCTTGGTTTAACAAAAAGGGATCTGACCTTGGTGTAACAAAGAAAAATCTCCTCAGCTTCACATAATTATCTCTGACTTGAATTAAAAAACTTTTGATTGACTAATTCATGATTAGCAGAACAGCACCTGGAAGTGGAGGAAGATACTGTGTCTTTTTGCAATTTATTCTAGTGGTTCACCACCTTCACCGCTGAAAAGTTGTATCCTCTACCAGTTTGCTTTTCCCAGATTTGGTTTCCAACTTTGGGGCCTAATCTACACCATTCATTTCTTATATTGCATATCCTTGTAATAGGAGATTTTTTTTTATTTTTTTTCTGTGAAAATACTTGGTCACTAGATTCAAAATGTACTTATTTGGGCCTCATGTGTGCTGGCAATTTGAAATCCTTCTTGTGATTCTTTTCTATACCTTCTGCTTTACTCAGACCTGGTTTTGATGTCTGACTTGTCCATCTGCAAAGATAAAATAATTTCTAAGATATCATTATCAAGACATCCCTTCAGTCCTTTCAGGACTTTCAGTTAGATTATTGTAAATAAGACTTATAATATCTTATTGATCCTTATCCTGATCACCACCTCCCAGAAATCACTGTTACATTCCTGAAGTTGTTCTCCCACTCTACAAACAGGGTCTGCATCCCTTGCTCCTAGGTTGCTCAGATCAGCTCCTTCTCCTTCCTTCTACCACTTTGCATTTTTTCCACCTTTTACTAAATTTCACTGAAATCAATTTTATTTTTAATTCCAAGTCACTGGTGGAAACACTGAATATCTTCCATTTCATTAATAGTGTCTATTACTGCCACATAGCCCCACCTCTGAGAATTATTTCCGATATATAATTACTGCCTGAGCTCTGTCTGTTAGCTGGTACTTAATCCAGTTAATCGTGTGCTTTAATGATATTGCATAGTTTGTATTTAATTTTTAAAAATCAGGATATTTTAGATTACTATGTCATATAAATCTCAAGACAGTATTTCATCTCTGAAACCACTTATATCCAGAAAACCTTTAGCCTCCTCCATTAATTGAAACTCATTTGAAAAGATCTGCTTTCACAGTTGAAAATGGCACTTTTGAAGATGAGAGGGCAACAATACATACCAAGAAATAACATGAAGCTTTGGTAGAGAGGATCATGACCTGATCATCTTGTTTATGTGTATAAGAAGAAAACTGAATCTTGTGATCTATGTAATTTGTACTTTAAACCAGCCAACTACAAAATGTTAAATCAATCTTAAGAAGGAAAACTGTTACACACAGAAACATCTGTGACTACTGAAAACTTACAGTCAGCTATTCAGTGGATTTCCAAGAGGTACAATACTGAAATTGAAAGCTATGAGTGTATAAATTGAGGAAAAAAAAACCCACTACTCTCTAACAGAAGTGAGTACAAGCATGAAGACATTGACATGCCTGTCAGAGTTCAAGGTGTTCAAGTCCTGTGACTTAGTTTTACGTATTCTTGTGTGGAGCAGGGAGTTGGACTCGATGATCCTTATGGGTCCCTTCCAACTTGAGATATTCTATATTATTATGAAAATCACTCTAGCAAATAGATTTCCAATTAATGAATTCTGGAAAAGGGAGAAGAGAATGAGTCTGAGGTCTGAGAAATCATGGGGCTGAATGCTGCAAGCTGCTGAGGGTTAAACTTCAAGGACAAACCTGAAAAATCGGGAGTGGTAACAACACATTTTCAGGGATCATTTGTTGTAAGCTCCTATAATCCGCTCTGATGAATGGACTCTAAGACCCAATGTTGTCCACTAGCACATGAGATACATGGATATATCATGTGAGATTTGGAACACATAGAAAAGGTTTGGATGTGGTCTGGTTTCATTTTATTTTCAGGGGGGAAGGGAAAGGATTGCAAGAATTTTGTGAATGTTTTTAGCATCCAAATGAAGCAGACTGCCAATCTTGCACTGAAGTGATAGCACATCCTGTCAACTCAGAAGCCATCTGATGTAACACAACAAGCAATTCTGCCTCTGCAGTTGATAACCGTTTGGTTTATTAAGATGTAAACATTTTTCATTTCCACATGAAAAATGTATAGTATATATTTTGCTTTTTCTGCATTTTTCAAAGGTGTTCTTTAGCAGCATTGCGGGTTACAGGCTCTGCCAGGATTCAAATGTTGGAAATAAAAAGTTCTATTTTATATTGCAGCCTGATTCATAAAGAGTTGATATATTTTGATATAGTATTAAAACAATTATCAGTCATAGCAATACATAACTCATTAACTAGCTGTATTTTATACACTTTATTATTAGAAATTTATTGAAGTCTTTCATAATCAGTGGAAGATAGTCTAGGAGCTATTACTGTACCAATAGGAACAAACCAGATATTTTAGCTGCTGTATATTTGTGAAAATAGTTTATGGCTATTTGGTTTGAAAAACTTATTTCCGTGAAAATAAAATTTGTGGCCATTTAAAATTATTTTCCCAACAGTAACTCCATTTTCATTGATGTCTTTAAGACATAGGAAGGACACAGAGGATAAGAAAGATGAAGGTAGGGTCTTACAATTTTTGTAAAGCACAAACAAGTCTTGCTTTCACAGACAGGGGAGAAACTGGAGCAGTGGCACATGCTACAGGACAACTGCAGCCTTGTGAAGCCATGTCAAAGAGAAAGACGAGCACTGTCCAGCATATGTCAGGTAACAGAGACACCTTTACTTCAGCTAGGAGCAGTGACAGTCACAAAGAGACACACGAAGGGACATCTCCTGGTGACTTTCTGGAACTTCAGCAGCCAAGTGTCTTGGGATGCTCCAAGCAGAAGGATGGTCCCCAGCCTTCAGCTAGTTACAGCAAAGAAAAAGAGAATTCTGAAAGGATGCCCAAACCTCAGAATGACATTGGAGAGCATGCTGCTGTGGTAGCAGCAGAGGTATAAGAAGTGATGTGAGGTGGTGGAGGGCTGACAAAGCAAACTTTGCCTGGCTTGCAGTCAATGTGTAGCTGATTCTTTTGTCTCTGTGGTCAGAGAAAAACATGCACATGTTAGCATGAGGAACCAGACGGTCACACTGCACATGTACAAATGAACCTGTTACCTGGATCTGCAACCAGCTGGGAGACTCTGGCCATGTCCATGACGTTGAACTTTCTTGGATACCAAAATGGAATGGGTGCATGCAAACTACCTGTTGAGAATAGTCCTTCTGACACCTCTAAAGCTCTCCTCAGGAGTTGTTTGGGGTAGTGCTAGCTGGTTGGATAGGTCAGCTTTAAGATGACATTCAAAAGCATTCAGAGATCAGCTGAACAATTCAACAATACAGATGATGGGATTCCTGACACTTTAATGTATTAGCACTGATGTAATCTTAGTGTCTAGAGCAATGCTTGTTGCTATTTATGCACATATACACGTACATAGGAATTTTCCCCTTAGAACCTCAGCATGGGCACAAATCTTTTTCCTTTTTCTGAAGAAAAACCAGCATGTATTCAGCTTCCATTTCACTGTGACTTGAGTAAATGCTTCTATTCCTCCCTAGTTAAATATGTGGTGTTGTGGTTTTTTTTAATTAAAGTATTTTACTGAGTTAAGTTATCAGCATGTCACTATTTTCTACTACCCTTAAATCACTGGCTTGTTATGAACACTACTCTTTATAAATGATAATAATAATGTGGGTGTTCTTCAGTTGCTCAGAGAGTTCCTCTGTGTTTTGCTTTACTGAGCTGGAAGATGAGGGACTTTATTATGCCCTCTCTGTACCATAAAATTCTCAGTTTCAAGGTCGCCTGGTGGCACAAGATAAAATTTATACTCCTCTGCAGAAAAAATACTTATCGGGAAGATGAGGTTTCTGCCCAGATAAGCAGTGCAGGAGAAGGTAAGAAAATTGAAAAACAAAACCAAAGTAAAACCCAACCACAAACCAGTCCACTTCAAGGTGAAGGAACTAAGGTGCAGATGCTGGTCAGTAAGTTGCACTGTTCTCTAGACACAAGAATAGATTTGCTAGCCTTGGATTCTGAACTACATGGTGTTTATAAACATTGTTTCTTGGTGAAATCAGACTGATTCCATAGGGAAACAGGATTCTGGATGACTGCAGAGGAGCGCTTCTGGCTTAGGACATTTGAGGATGAGGGCCTTATATTATTAAGTACAATAGATTGGCCTTTCTGACTTCTTCGATGTTACAGAAAAACAATTTCTTAGAGTATTTTCTATAGAGGCCAAAATATTATTTTATGTGACTCAACATGGTAGATCCCTAAGCCTCATATTTGCAGGTCAGGATAAGAAGATACACCTTGCAGAGACCTCCAGGTTTGGTGAAATGATTTGGAGACCCTTCCTTTCCTCCACAGCTGATACCCAGGTTTTAGATGCTTTCACATGGTAAGTGACCCTTTCCTCCCTGCAGAAATACAATTCTCCCATCCCCTGAATTCCGCTCTCTGTACTCCTAGTAAGATACTCTATCACAGCCAAGCAGTGTGAAAACAAATAATATATAATTACAAATGTCAGAACATATGCAAATAATACACAAATAATATTGAATGTAAATTATATGCAAAATTTATACAATGAAGCCTTCTTTTTGGGTAAAAAAAAGTAAATCAGATATACTGAACAGAGTTAAGGGATTTAATTAATCCTTTAATTCATAATCCTTGCATTTATCCATACTTTGTGTACAGAATAAATAATGTCTTGCATGTCTAGACTTCTAATGGAATAGGCAGGGCTAAAAAATCTTTAACTGAAGCATTTTTGATCTTGATTTCCCACAGTGCTGTGCATTAACTGAGTGACTGGTGGAGCATGGGAATGAATTGGGGAGAAAGTGAAATAAAGCATGATGAAAAATTAGTGCAAACATTAAGTGGATCCTGAATAAGTAAGACACTTAAGGGATCTTTTTTGTGTATCACAAAAAAATATCACTGTAGTGATCAGAGAGAGACGTGACTGGGATTTAGTGGTTGAAGAACATGGTTAAACATGAGGTGATATTTTTTTCTAAAAAATAATTGCTTTTAGACTGACAGCAAAAGCACTTGGATGAAATGGAATCCTGCTGGTTTGTGGCTGGTGAAAATCCAGATTTAATTAGAAAACTTTCCTATCTATGCAGACAAATCTAAAACCAGTCTCTCACTCTTACAAGAAACGTATGGTTAGGTGAACAGAAATACCCAAGGATGTCCTGCATAAGGCAAGGGAAGAAAATGCACATCTCATGTCCCAATCCAAAAGCTTCGTTTTACAATAGTTTGAATACCAGTTTGGCCTATGGGGCATCTGTTTGTCATTAGTCTTACCATCAGCACTCTTGGTGAGTCTGCTTGTATTGGACTTCCATGGCAAGGTGCTGGTAGTAGTAGGGAGACTACAGGGTGACTTCTCTGAGAAGCTCCTAGCAGCTTCCCCCATGTCCAGTAGAGCCAATGCCAGTCATCTCCAAGACAGACTCGATGCTGGTTATGGCTGAGCCCATCAGGGATGGTGGTAGTGCCTCTGGGATAACGTATTTAAGAAATGTGGGAAAAACTGATGTAAAACAATAACCAGAAAGAGGAGAGAGAACATGTGAGAAACAACTTTGCAGACACCAAAACCAATGAAGAAAGAGAGGAGGAGGTGCTCCAGGAGCTGGAACAGAGATTCCTTTGCAGCCCTTGGTGAGGCAGGCTGTCATCTGGAGCAGATATGGAGGTTAATGCAGATTAAATAAAGCAGATACTCACCTGCAGCCCACGGAAGAGCCCATGCCAGATCAAGTGGATGCCTGAAGGAGTCTGTGACCTTGTGGGAAGTCTACACTGGATCAGGCTTCTGTCAAGACCTGTGGACCTGTGGAGATAAGAGTCCATTTTAGAGCAGGTTTTCTGGCAGGACTTTTGACTCCACAGGAGACCCATGCTGGGGCAGTCTGCTCCTAAGTACTGAATCCTGTGGGAGCACACAGGAGCAGTTCCTGGAGCAGTTCCTGAAGAACTACAGCCCATGGGAAGGACTCACATTGGAGAAGTTCACAGAGAACTGTCTCCCATGGGAAGGACACCACCCTGGAGCTGGGGAATAATATGAGGAGTCCTCCCTCTGAGGAGGAAAGAGCAGCAGAGACAGTGTGTCATGAACTGATCACAACCCCCATTCCCTGTCCTCCTGAACCACTGGTGGGGAGGTGGTAGAGAAATGGGGACTGACATTGAGCTTGGGGAAGAAGGTTGGGATGGGGGGAAGATGTTTTAAGATTTATTTTTTATTTCTCATTATCCTACTCTGATTTGATTGGACATGAATTACTTTCCCCAGCTTGAATCTGTTTTGCCTGTAACAGTAACTAGTGAGTGATGTCCCCATCCTTACCTCAACCAAAGAGCCTTTCCTTATATTATGTCCAGCTGAGGAGAGGAAGTGATAGAGCAGCTTCGATGGGACCCTGGTGTTAAGCCAGGATCAAACAACCAGCCCGCTCAAGACCCTTAGTATTTGTATTCTTGATTTCTCCTTAATCCATATGCTATAATTAGGACAACAGTGGTTTCCACCTTTGCACGGTTGTTTTATGGGTAAATTTTTTGTGTTGAAATACTCCCTAATAGGAAGAGTTTTGACATTCCAAAAGTCAGGGTGAGGGCAGAGCAGGGTGCGGATGGAGTAGAAGGAGCCAGAGAAAGAACCCACTATGTGACACATGGGTTACCCATGAGGGATGGGATAACTTGATAGACTTGAGGTTATTAAAGATTTCTGGCCCAGCTGCAAGGGGTTCAACTGCAAAAAGTTGACTGCTTTGTACTGTCATAGTCCATCTTTTGGGAGGACACATCAAAAAAGACAGCAGCAAGATTTCAGCTCAGCTTTTCAAAGAAGCCTGTAGGCATGTCATGGCAGACTCATGCTCTAACACAGCTCACATCCAGACCAGCTCTGCAAGGAACACTAAACCCTTTCAGCAAATCTACTTGGGCTTAGCAAAGTGCCAGCTTCTCCACACTGAACACCAAGTAAGCCTTCAAAGTGCAGGCAAAAGGAATGTAGAAGGGCTCTGCATCTGCCTGTGGAGATCCATCCTCTGACACTCAAAGTTTTTCTTGACAGTCACGTTAAATGTCAGTGAAACTTGACAAGTTTGGCTTCTCTGCAGCCAATGGCAAAATTTTCATTAAGTTTGCTGGACTTGAGATTTCCACCTTCTAAACTTTTTTTTTTTTTTCTGTAACCCCATCTCCAATAACACTTGAGTTCCTTTATAAATAAGACCATAGCTGAAAGAATGCCTCATTTTTAACCAAACTCTCCAGGCTTGTCTGAATTCCTAGACAATGCATGGTCAGAATTATTCTTCTTTTTCTTTTTCCTTTTCCCCCATTTTGTCGAAGTGGCATTTTTTCCTCTCATGTCTGAAGTAGAGGAGTGCATTACAGACAAATTTGCCTAAGGCTTTGGGCCAGAGTTGATGAGACTTCACGAAGATACAGGAACAGGCACATGGATAGAAAAAAAAAGAAAGCCTGTGAAAAATTAAAATGACAAGCCTGGTTAGGGAACGGAGATAACTGGTGATGTAGTAAAATTAATTACAGTCTGGGTTGAAGGAATTGTGTTCCTAAGACAAAATTAAAAAAAAAAAAAAAAAAAAAGAAGAAGAAGAAAAAAAAGAAAAACTAAATAACAGCAATGAGATTATAAACCCTTTCATCATCTCTATATGGTATAACTCCCAATCCCTATTTATTATGACATTTATTATGGCATTTATTTCTATAGGATGGCAGGTATAAATGGCAAATAAAGGAGGCAAATGTCCAGTCAGAAGGCTTTTCTCTGACCTTCTGATTTTGCAATGAATAGCCTTATTAAGAGTGAAATTACATTCAACAAAAGTCTTCCATGGACTAGGAACTGAGAGAAAACCTTCATTGGATCAGGAAAACTGCATGATGCAGCAGTCCCTGGGCACTTACTGATTATGCATATTCAGAGATTTTTAGAATTATTTTTTTTCAATCATAACGCATTTTCCAGGACTTGAAATTATTCCAGCTTTGTACCTAATAAAATGTGGGAAATATTGGATGATGATTTGTTGATCAACATTTTAAAGACAATTGCAAAATCAGAAGCCAGATCATTCCAAGATTTCAAAAGACAACAGCAAAAGGTGTTTGCATAGTGATTTCTGTGATATATAATAGGAGTGTGCTTTAGAATGGTGGGGACAAGAGGTAGGTGTTACCTGAGACAGAAGATTTTACATATTAGGTAGGTAACATCGTTGCTTTTCACTCACTCAAACCTCTGCGTGTGCAGGTCTGGAGATGCCTTGAACCTATCACCAATCTCCTACCAACTTACCAAAGCATTTCAAAATTTTCAGTTTTCAAAGGAGAAAAGGAAACTGGAGTAACCACTCCATTCATATATTTTCCAAAAAGGAAAAGAGAAAGACATAGAGAAGGTTTTGGTTTTGAAACTGGAAGCTGAAATCTCTTTCAGAGGAAGGTCATTTGGGGATATATTTACCCCATCCTTTTGTTTTCTTTTCTGTTGATTATTTTTTCCTCATCCTCTTCTCTCTTACATTCTGACCAATAGAGAGGAGAAAATGAGTACAGAAGAAGGAAAGAATAAGAAAACACACATCACTCTCAAATTAGTTAAAAATTATAATATGTATTGCTCAGTTTGTCCTTAGCTTTGTGCTCAAAATGAACATTATGGCAAAAAGTACCCAACAAAAATGGTAGACAGTGCAAAGGAAAAATTTGACTCTATCTCAGCTTCTGTTCTTCTCTCTTGGTCTCCAGTTCAGTGAATCATTTTCTTGTAAAATACTTTCAGCACGCTGTTAACTTTGCTTCAGATGTTTCAATTCAAAGCTTTTTTTTCCTCACATTACAAGCTCAATGAAAAATAGTCCCTATAACTGATTAACCTGGCTCAACTTGCAGTTATGAATGAGGGCCATGGCAGAAGATTGCACATAAACTAGGTAAGCTTCTGAATAGCTTCCATATTGTATTAGTCCAGATCCTCCTATTGAAGGCTGACAGCATTGGATACCTGGGGAAGGATATAAGAGAAAGGCAAAAATTAAATAAGCCTTCCCTGGATTTAACCTTAAGAAAGAAGAGATTTCTGGGAATGGTGATTGCTCTTAGTGCCCATTGGATGGACCTATTGTCCCTGAACACTTTCTGAAAGTGTAGCATGAATGTCACATTACACTGAATTATCTATATCCCATGTGGAAAAAAAAAAAAGGAAGTTAGGTCTGCTTGCTTTTATTTTAAATTTTCTGCCTTACATTGTTTAGGTTTGTTGCCTGAAAAATAAGGAGTAATGTTTATTTGCCTTGCTTTCCTAGGTCTCCTGCACTTTCTTCATCACACACTGCCTTGGAGTTCTTGGGGGTCCTGTTGGATACAGGGATCTGGCTTAAAATTAATCTGAAGATATAAGGGATAATACACCACAGAAACAGATGAGAAGCCCTCCCACAAAAGGTTTCCTTCCCTCTGGATTTGTGCAGTTAAACCTTATGCTCATATGTGAGCCAGTTAAGAGCAAAGTCACCCTGGGATCACTCTCTACTCGGCGGTGGGGGGTAAATCCAGAGTTTCCAAAAGGTGATTCCATTTTCTCTGGGAAAAAACACTTTGTCTGAGGCACTGAGTGAAGAGTGAGACTAGGCTGACAAGGACTCTGATCTTGGGTCCTTGGTTACAACTAAATCCAGGTGGAAAAAAGAATCAGGGGTGAAAGGGTTTAATACTAAACATTTTCACTTTAATTTGGAGTCAGCGAGGAAAGAACAGAAAGAGGTGACATGGCCAGGACAATGGAGTGGAAAAGGATCTCTGTAGCAGCACTGTGGAAGATGGACTCAAGCCAGATCAGACTGCGTTTGTCAGATATAGGAGCTACCCGCAAGCTGAGGGTGGAGCATGCGCTGAAGTGCTCTGCTGCTTTTTTGGTGTAGGTCATCTCATTCATTTCCCAGCAGGTCATTTGTCCATCCTCAGGGATGGGTTAGGTGTGCTTGGATTAATTTGTGCTTTCTCTTTAGATACATGTTGTCTCTTACAGAGTACAGTCAGGATGAAGCCAGTGCCCAAGACACGCCAAGTCTGGCAGCCTTCAAAGGGAAAGATGCTAAAAATATCCCACCCTTGCTCTCCCTCCCCCCCTCGACCATCTCTCTATGTCTAGGTGCTGACAAAAGTTATTTGTTGTATTCCCTTCATTCAGTGAGTGACAGGAGACTGGTGTCAAGTGAGAAAATGAAATGTAAATTTTATTAAACACCTTCTCATCTCTGTGTATCAATCCAGATTCCAGCCTAACACAGCAAATCAAATCCTGTCTTCACTAGGCCTGAGGGCACACAAAGAATCATTTCTCCTTAATACCATTCCCTCCTAGTAAAATATTTTTCTGTTTAGTAAATGAAAATTTAAAATGCAAACCCTATTTTAATCCCAGAGAAAAGATGTGCATTGCAGGGAGAAGGATGCTACATTTCATTCTGTTATGCCTCATGCTTTCTTCTTGTTTTCAGACACAGAAACGATGATTAGCTGAAGCATAAATTGCAACTCCCTTTTAAGACTTGCCCATCGAGACTTTTTATCTTCATGTCCACCACTGAGCTTAGTAGTTTACTAGTCCAAAGATGACTCAGTATACACTTGTTTAATCTAAAATTGCATGGTAAATTATATAATATACTGAAGTCTGAAACACTATTTCCAAGAGAATAGCATCAGAGGTTCCTTGCTGTGGGTCCTAATCTCTCTATTTCTCTAAGGATGAGGGTCTTGGTCCACTGTGAGAGGTTAAATTGTCAGAAAAGGCTTCCTGTTACTGATAAGATCATTGTTGATTTGTCTTTCTTGATATTCACAGTTGGAGAATAAAATAATTTGTTTCTTTTGGTAACAGGGTGAAGATACTTATATCTGTTTTTGAAGGCTGTGTAGAGATTAAAATTAGGATGAAGATAATGCATACATGAGATAAATGCCTATCCTCCCAAGAAGTAGCACTGGGGAGTATTTTTATCCTAGTCACTGATTAACCAACCCTCCATCTTCATGTGTGATGCTGGAAGCACTGGACTATTGCTCTCTGAGACAGTGGAGGAGCAAAACCAGATCTACCTTCAATCTACACTCATTTCCCTTGATTATTAAAGGTTAGGTGTCTAGTCTAATCTAATTCTTCCTTGCATGTGGTTAATATGGACAGATATGCACTCAGGATGGTGCTTCTCTTCACTTTTCATACACATCTACTGCAGGAGGGGCCAAATCACTCCAGTCTCTGTGCAGGTGTTACCTGAATAGCTTAGATGAGATGGCTGATCTCTAGCCTTGTCAAGCAAGGATTTCAGCTTAATCTGGCCATGTACTTC
This sequence comes from Actenoides lindsayi, assembly GCA_025331215.1. NCBI lineage: Eukaryota > Metazoa > Chordata > Aves > Coraciiformes > Alcedinidae > Actenoides > Actenoides lindsayi. The sequence goes on from WTSP01020093.1 coordinate 21,156, forward strand.
CTACTTCAAGCGCGGTCAATCAGTTCCCAAATCATCATGAAATTATTTTCTGATGGGAAAAGTAGAGTGGAGTGCACAAAAATTGTAAAAGTGGATGATTTGTGGCATTTTTTTCCCCTCTGAAAATAGTCCCCTGCTCTGTAATGACCCCTCTTAGCAGTAACTCATCCTGTACCAGCTCACCTTAGAAGTCAGGGTCTTGGGATTGTCTAGTTCCTTGATCTGAGGCAGTCCCTAAAAGGTGACAGGGATTCAGGTCTTTGGCCATCTCATGGTCCTGGAAGTTAGCTGCAAGGTCAGTCAAGGTTCCCATCTCTCAGGTCCTGAAAGATTTGCCTACAGTGATTCATTTCAAGGAGGGTGAGGGTCTGTGCAGTCTCTAGAAAATCTGGAAAAAATGTTTAATAATTCTAAAGAAAAAAATGTATTTGCAATACATGTCTTGTATTCTTTTTTAAATTCAGAATTTCCCTTCTAAAAGAAATAGTAGACTCCTGCCAGCCCTAATCACTGCTTTTCCCAATCCCCTCCTAGAGTAAAAGCTACATCATTGTCCATCAATCAGGGATAGATGACACAAAGCAGGGAAGAACTAAGCAACTCACTAAAGCTTGCACTAAGAACAAGTGGAAAACAAATCAGCAAAAGCACCCGTTTCCCTTGGCTATATGTCCTCAGACAAATTCACTGCACCAGTTTTGTTATCTAAGCCTGTTTCAGAGAGGAAAATGGAGACAGGTAGCCCTGTAAAAGTAATGCAGGGCAAGACTTGCAGCTTATGCTTTAGGTTGGTTATCAACTGTTCTCAGTTCAAGTCTGCATCCTGCCACCAATTTCCCTCTGTGACCCTAGGCCACTCTTTTAATTTCTCTGCCCCTCAGCTCCTCACGTGCAAAATGCGAATGCTAATACAGCTTTTCTCCATACCTCAGTCCACTTTGCCCACTCAGGCTTCAGGGAACCTCAGCGCAGAAGCTGTTTCTAATTAATTATTTTTCCAAGTGCAGTTGAATCCTGGCATCCTAGTTGCCATTGAAACCACCCTTGAAACAAAAGAGTAGTAGCAGTAATAGTGATAGTGATAGTGATAGTGATAGTGATAGTGATAGTGATAGTGATAGTGATAGAAAGAAATATAAAGATGAATTTAAATATATAGAAATAAAGAAAATAGAGAAAATAGAAAAATAGAGAAATTATAAAATTAGAAGAAGAAATAGAAATAGCAAGAAGAGAAAGAGAAAGAGAAAGAGAAAGAGAAAGAGAAAGAGAAAGAGAAAGA